>JAOWBW010000788.1:632936-716104 GCA_026119855.1 Campanula takesimana | reverse complement strand
GCTACCACTTGCTTTCCTGGGGGGGGGGGGTTAGGAAAAAACGTTTGAAACAGAAACGGGGTGAGGTAAATCTCTCAGTAAGTTACTAAATGCATCTACATGGCATAATATCATGCAAATCGACGATATAACTGAACAAGTAAATCACATAAGAACAAATGAAAAGCTCCCTATCGCCAACTGTCCCATACCAGTTGGAAATAACGACTAACTCATCATGCAGCACATAAGACTGAAATAAACACGTAACAAATGATAACTGAGCCAAGGTTTCACCAAACTGATAGAACAATCGCTGCGCAGCTTCAACCGATCAACCAATCAACAATAGTAGTATAACAACTGAAGAGAACCCCGGTCAGAACCGACCAATCAATCAATCAACCCATCAAGCCATCTTCATAGTAGCATAAAAGCTGAAGAGAAACCCGGTACCGGGAACCAATAACAATGAGAGTGTCACAAAGGACAAGAACCATGACACAAAGTCATGCTCGGTAGCTAGATACATTCCCAAAGGAAGCTAACTTACCTCTTCCAAGGCCAATCTGGAAAAGAGGTATAAAAGGGCAAAACAATGGTCAACATTATAATGGACTTGGCTTTTGCCATTATAATCTTTCCCATCGCCCGATGCAACAAATATGCCAGCTGGGCTTCCAATAAATGCTAAGTATAATACTAGCTTATTAAACAGTTTAGGGTTCCAAAGTAGGGAACCATACCAATTAATCACCATAAAGATACAACGATTTTCTCATGAAGAGTTCAACAACAATGAACACAAGAAGTTTCTCATAAAAGAATCCAACAACGAAAAACGAGATTGCTCATAGAGAGCCCAACTACACTGACCATCAAAACATGATGACTCCAAGATAAGGCACATACCAAACACACATCCTAAAGATGATACTCACAAGTTACTCGTAAGTGTACAACCCAAACGGTCGCTCACAAATAGTACATTGACTATTACCACAATGACCCTAACGTCTACTCATAAAGAGTACTACAACCAGGAACCCAACATTTCTTTACACCTGGAATTCCAAATAGGAAATCCGGATAAATACACCTTAAGGCTAATCAAAACCAGGTGCCCGATCCCGTATCACGCTTTACCAAACCCCACACTACCAAAAACGGCACTACCAAACTGCCACTACCAAACTGCCACACCAACTGCCACTACCAAACCGCACCAAACCGCACTACCAAACCGCACTACCAAACCGCACTACCAAACTGCTACTACCAAACTGCTACTACCAAACCGCACTACCAAACCGCACTACCAAACCGCACTACCAAACACCAAACCGCACTACCAAACGGCCCTACCAAACTGCCACACCAAACTGCCACTACCAAACTGCCACTACCAAACTGCCACTACCAAACGGCACTACCAAAACGGCACTACCAAACTGCCACTACCAAACTGCCACTACCAAACTGCCACTACCAAACCGCCCTACCAAACCGCCCTACCAAACCGCACTACCAAACCGCACTACCAAACCGCACTACCAAACCGCCACTACCAAACCGCCACTACCAAAACCGCCACTACCAAACTGCCACTACCAAACTCCACTACCAAACTGCACTACCCACAGACCACAACTCTCAACCCACCATGGACGGCCGGAATTCGGCAAGAACACCTGGGTTTGTCAAAAAATTCAACCCAAAACCTCACCCTTTCAAAACTACTCAAAATCAATACTTCTAACTAGCTTACCCAGGTACTAAAACGACTTCTAAATTCATAAAAGGTCTATACCACAACAACCAAACAACTCAAATCAAATAATGATCCAAACTCATATTTTCACAAAATGGGTATAATGACAATTAACTCAAATTCCAACCAAGAAGTAATATTTATCAACAAAAGCATCAGATGAGTTTAGGATGAACATTTTAATATAAAATGGGGGAAAAGCAACTTACTTGGGATTTATCAAAGATGAGGGAATTTGAATTTTCTTGGTGATAAATGATCCTAGCGACGATCTAAGCATTTTTCATAAAATGAGCATTAAGAAATAACGAGAGGAAGATGACTAAAATGAAGAGAAAGGAGGAGCTTCTTACCTTTTCTCAATAATGGAGGAGAGAGAGAGAGAAAAGACTGATAGTGATTTTGGGAGGGGGAGTATGCGCAGGGAAAGAGGGAGGAATGGGTATTAATAATTTAATTCACCCAATTTACAAATTGGTCACTCAAAGTTATCCTATTCGAAAAATCCCCAAAGTTCAAATATGGCCAAACGACCCCCGAACTTTGATTTACACTACGAACCTTTAAAGTTTCAACATAGCAAAACTAACTCAAATAAATCATGAAAATGATTAAATAAGTAATAAACAAGGTGCCAAGGTTTCGGGTCGTTACAATCTACCCTCCTTAAAAGAATTCGCCCGCGAATTCACTCATCAAAATCACAACGCGCGGTCATAATGAGGCGACAAAATATCAATTCACATAAAGCACTCATAACCTCTATCAAGTACCAATTAAATATTTCATACATCGCCCCCACGACTCAAATAAACCAACACATTAGAAACACATACGCATCTCAAGTATACTCGTATCAAACATCCTAAAGTTAACTTCCTCTTTCATCCCGAATTTCAAATTCTCAAGACTATCACTTGTTCACCAATTCTGAGACATAGCTGATTTGATCCTAATTAGCATCACGCTCACCATCAACCCTTAAATCATCAACATCCATAAGTTTTACTTTTCGGGTTCACCCGTACGCATTGACGATCTAGACATCATCCCAAGTAATCATACTACTACCCGAACAAATAAGAAAGGAATAGGGCTAACGATTATTGTCACCCAATGACTTAATGATATACTCAAAAATTTACCGTCATCAACTATCCGATCAAATGAGATTCCACTACCACACTCACTTTCCTTATAAGATAAAACATAATACAGTCATAACCTTTGAATTTCTCAACTACTAGCATTACCTCATACTTAGTTTTCTAAGGAAATATATCCATCAACTTTTGATAGTCCGATATCATAACGTTTCAACTTGGTCCCAAAATAAAATATAATATAACCCGCTAAGGTAAAACCACTAGAATCACAACCAATTCCAAGTCACAGATAGCTCCACTTATCAAGCGTTAATCCTCAAAATATATGCAAATACTTTATCGCCCAAAATCGCAGAATCCAGAATACTCCTAAACACAATTCTCGAGATACTACAAACTCGTCTTATTCACAACCTTAATTATACCGCAAAGATACTTCCATTAGAAAATCGCATACTTAATATTACTTCCCAGAAATTGAAAATATTAAACAATTTCGAGCTTACACAACTTCTTAAACTATGAAAAGCTAAAGAAATTTCTCAACCTTCAAATGTTCACCGCGTGACTATATCTCTAAGGATTACCATTAAAGTAGCAACTGTAACGATCCGAACTTTTCACAATCTTTATTTTCGTAAATATCTATATATTACAACTTACAACTCTAAAATATATTACAAATGATCACTAATAATCCGAAATATTAAATAAACTGCTCCGTCCCAATACAGAATCATAGTATCCTTTAATATGCCAAAGTATCTATACTCAACTTCCTTTACAAATCCTTAATCCAAACGAGAACGCCACTAAGAAAAGATTCAGAACCAAGTGACAACTGTTTAACTAAAACCCGAAAATGCCTTTAATATTGCTCGAGAATTTCTTACTTTCTCAAATATGTCTAGACCTTTAAACTTAACGTGCTTACCATCATTGATGATCATAACTCCCACCATATACTCATAACTCATTTTGCTTTAACTCAACTCCAGTCATGTACTAAAAATGATTCCAAAGTCTCATAACTCAACTTCTTATTATGACCCATAATAAATTAAGTATTTCCTCATCATACTAAACAATTCCGATGCACTCACTTAGATGTACTAAAAGTAAAGAAAAACTCCTATCAAGAAATTTACAAATTGAATCTTTAACTCTTTTAACCCAACCGATACTATATGCTCACTGATTCACCCATCCGTATTGTAGCTTATATTAACTCATCATATAACCCAAGTTCTCTATCGGTCAAGCGACATATTGCACTCAATATAAATTATACCTAATATTTCAAAATTAATATTGCCAACAGAATAAGCTAAATTCCCAGCACAACCTTATAATAAAGATTTTCTGACTTTCAAGATAGAACCTGAACATTATATATACTTAGTATGATCCTAAACAAAAGTCAAACATACTAATATAGAAATATTCACCATCCATCGATGGCACACAAGAAAATTCGTAACACACGAAAAGCTAAACCATACCACTTAACTCATCAATATCTCGCATAGGTGACATAACCAAATCATCCCATATATATACTAGTAACAATCACGTAGTTCCGTATTCGAGCATACACCTCAACATAAATCCATGAATGATAACAATCAGGCGAACATAGCATGAAACGTTGTCCACTTTACGAAATAGATATGCCCGAGCCATCAGATTGCACTCTCGATTCCCAAACCAACTAACCCCAAGGGAACCATTACTATTAACACCAATCTATACTTGATATACCACAAGAGAAGAAACACTCGGCGTCAATATCACGACTTATAACTCAACCAACTTCTACCTTAACCTCATTCTTTCAAGAAAACTTAGTTTCTAAACCACTCAAAATCATAACACCCAAGTATTGAAACCTACTCAATGTCAGAGTTCTTATTCTCTTTCAATATCTAAAACCATTGCTCTGATACCAACTGTCACGCCCCGGAAGTCTTAAAAATCCATAAATATAAAATTTACATAATATACATCTCCAAAATGTAATGTACCAAACCGGGCGCGTGAATTCAACTATAAACCAATACCATCAAAACAACACCTCAACGAGATTATAACTCGGAGACTAGAAACAAATGCGGAAGCAAGAACAACTTATTAACAAAAATACCCAAAGTACAACCGTATATACAAACACTGAACGACTACGAACCCACAATAAAATACATAAAGGCTCCGAAGAGCACTATCCCAATTACGATCAACCTGCTCAGAAGATTCCCGCTACAATGGGCCTCACAACGCTACCACTTGCTTTCCTGGGGGGGGGGGTTAAGGAAAAACAATTTGAAACAAGAAACGGGGTGAGGTAAAATCTCAGTAAGTTACTAAATGCATCTACATGGCATAATATCATGCAAATCGACGATATAACTGAACAAGTAAATCACATAAGAACAAATGAGAAAGCTCCCTATCGCCAACTGTCCCATACCAGTTGGAAATAACGACTAACTCATTATGCAGCACATAAGACTGAAATAAACACGTAACAAATGATACTGAGCCAAGGTTTCACCAAACTGATAGAACAATCGCTGCGCAGCTTCAACCGATCAACCAATCAACAATAGTAGTATAACAACTGAAGAGAACCCCGGTCAGAACCGACCAATCAATCAATCAACCCATCAAGCCATCTTCATAGTAGCATAAAAGCTGAAGAGAAACCCGGTACCGGAACCAATAACAATGAGAGTGTCACAAAGGACAAGAACCATGACACAAAGTCATGCTCGGTAGCTAGATACATTCCCAAAGGAAGCTAACTTACCTCTTTCAAGGCCAATCTGGAAAAGGGGTATAAAAGGGGCAAAACAATGGTCAACATTATAATGGACTTGGCTTTGCCATTATAATCTTTCCCATCGCCCGATGCAACAAATATGCCAGCTGGGCTTCCAAATAAATGCTAAGTAATAAATACTAGCTTAATTAAACAGTTTAGGGTTCCAAAGTAGGGAACCATACCAATTAATCACCATAAAGATACAACGATTTCTCATGAAGAGTTCAACAACAATGAACACAAGAAGTTTCTCATAAAAGAATCCAACAACGATAAACGAGATTGCTCATAGAGAGCCCAACTACACTGACCATCAAAACATGATGACTCCAAGATAAGGCACATACCAAACACATCCTAAAGATGATACTCACAAGTTACTCGTAAAGTGTACAAACCCAAACGGTCGCTCACAAATAGTACATTGACTATTACCACAATGGCCCTAACGTCTACTCATAAAGAGTACTACAACCAGGAACCCAACCATTTCTTTACACCTGGAATTCCAAATAGGAAATCCGGATAAATACACCTTAAGGCTAATCAAAACCGCAGGTGCCCGATCCCGTATCACGCTTTACCAAAACCGCACACTACCAAAACGGCACTACCAAACTGCCACTACCAAACTGCCACTACCAAACTGCCACACCAAACTGCCACTACCAAACCGCACTAAACCGCACTACCAAACCGCACTACCAAACCGCACTACCAAACTGCCACTACCAAACTGCTACTACCAAACCGCACTACCAAACCGCACTACCAAACCGCACTACCAAACACCAAACCGCACTACCAAACTGCCCTACCAAACTGCCCTACCAAACTGCCACACAAACTGCCACTACCAAACTGCCACTACCAAACTGCACTACCAAAACGGCACTACCAAACTGCCACTACCAAACTGCCACTACCAAACCGCACTACCAAACCGCACTACCAAACCGCACTACCAAACCGCCACTACCAAACCGCCACTACCAAACTGCCACTACCAAAATTCACTACCAAACTGTACTACCCACAGACCACAACTCTCAACCCACCATGGACGGCCGGAATTCGGCAAGAACACACCTGGGTTTGTCAAAAATTCAACCCAAAACCTCACCCTTTCAAAACTGCTCAAAATCAATACTTCTAACTAGCTTACCCAGGTACTAAAACGACTTCTAAACTCATAAAAGGTCTATACCACAACAACCAAACAACTCAAATCAAATAATGATCCAAACTCATATTTTCACAAAATGGGTATAATGACAATTAACTCAAATTCCAACCAAGAAGTAATATTTATCAACAAAAGCATCAGATGAGTTTAGGATGAACATTTTAACATAAAATGGGGGGAAAAGCAACTTACTTGGGATTTATCAAAGATGAGGGAATTTGAATTTTCTTGGTGATAAATGATCCTAGCGACGATCTAAGCATTTTTCATAAAATGAGCATTAAGAAATAACGAGAGAAGAAGATGACTAAAATGAAGAGAGAAGGAGGAGCTTCTTACCTTTTCTCAATAATGGAGGAGAGAGAGAGAAAAGACTGATAGTGATTTTGGGAGGGGGAGTATGCGCAGGGAAAGAAGGAGGAATGGGTATTAATAATTTAATTCACCCAATTTACAAATTGGTCACTAAAAGTTATCCTATTCGAAAAATCCCCAAAGTTCAAATATGGCCAAACGACCCCCGAACTTTTATTTACACTACGAACCTTTAAAGTTTCAACATAGCAAAACTAACTCAAATAAATCATGAAAATGATTAAATAAGTAATAAACAAGGTGCCAAGGTTTCGGGTCGTTACACTCCCATATTTGCTTCATGAGTTGCAAGATCACCAATCCCATTAACAATTGAATCCAAATATGCCTATCGAATAAAGCAAAACAATCAGTGTTACTATTATTGTATACAACTGTTACATTTATAATATAAGTGTGACATTTATCCTTTTAAAGTATTACTTTTATACTATAAATGTGTTACACATATTAGTATAAAGTATTACATGATAAGTAACACTTACAACTGAATCCAAATATGCCTATCGAATAAAGCAAACCAATCAGTGTTACTATTATTGTATACAACTGTTACATTTATAATATAAGTGTGACATTTATTCTTTTAAAGTATTACTTTTATACTATAAATGTGTTACACATATTAGTATAAAGTATTACATGATAAGTAACACTTACAACTGAATCCAAATATGCCCATCGAATAAAGCAAAACAATCAGTGTTACTATTATTGTATACAACTGTTACATTTTATAATATAAGTGTTACTTATAAATCTACAAGTGTGACATTTATTCTTTTAAAGTATTACTTTTATACTATAAATGTGTTACACATATTAGTATAAGGTATTACATGATAAGTAACACTTACACTGTACGACGAAGAGAAAAACACTCTTTTACCATCTGTTTTGGTACTTGTTCAGCAGAGAAGCCCATACATCAATGATTTCAGTGAATAGCCGCTCTTTTGCCTTGAACAAAAGAATATTATCCTTGTACAAAATATACGTAAACTCGCCAAAAACAAATCGAAACATTATTGTTCCACTGTAATCCACAATAAACAAAAATTAGTAGCACCAATAAATTGAATAACAGATACTAACAAAAATAAATAAGAAAAAAATGAATCTTACTTGTCATAAAAACCTTTGCTATCAAAAACGCAGAAATCAATTATCTGACGATCTCTATTGTCAGTCTCAACAAAGAGTCGTTTGTTCTGAGCCATAAAACTTGACAAGTAATCCGCATGCTTCGCCATATTACAACATACTTTTGACAAATTGGAATACGTTTAATTATTTTTCACAAGGCCAGAAAAGCCAGCATATTTCTTTGCATCTTCCAAACCAAAACTTCCACACTCATCAACCCCGAAACCTTCACAATCATAAACCATAACTTCAAGAGTCTTTCCAACAGCCTTCGGAGTGTTAAATACACCAGGTAGAAAAAGATCGAAACTTGGCATTTCTGAGGACATCTGCTTCATGCGAATCAGGTTTTCAACTGCTTCATCAATGATCTTCAATACAGATTCATCAAAATAGAACTTGTCAGTTTGAGAGTCAGATGATTCAGAAATTACTACAGAAGCCTTCTTAGGAATAGTGTCTTTCATATTCTTAAGCCTATGCATGTAATGTTCAGACACAATAGGTGCGGCGGATGCATATAAGAATTTGTCTTAAAATATAAATTACATAAATTCATGTCAACATACATCTACAAAAATATTTAAATTTAATGCTATGAAACACTTAAAACAATATTATTTATGTTTTTGCTTTTGAGGACAAGTTTTGAGGAAAAATCTATGTGTCGATTTTATTGTGTGACAAATCAAAAATAAAAGTATAAAAGAGGTTTGTGATATTCTTCTCATTTGAAAGTTCAAAAAATAATAATTTTGTCTCCAAAATTAAGAAATTGAGTTGTTTATTACTATAAGAAGTGGAAAGTAGGAAATAATATGAGAAGAAAATAATGAGGGACAGAGAGGAATATATATAAAAAAAAAGAGTAAATCCCATGAGATGAGAGACTGTCTTACGTAATGTTAGATACAGACGATATTATTTTGATAAACAAATTTCATTTGATATTTTAGCTTAAAATGAATAGTTGTTACTTTTTCTCTAAGCATATACTGATTTCGTTTCAAAATGATATTTGTGATTATTTAATTTTTTTTAAGGATATGAACACTTGCTTCATTAGCTGCTAAAAAAAAATACTTGCTTCACTCTCCATGTTGTGTTTACACACATTTAATCTCAAATTATAAAAATGAGAAGAATTTTTTGGGACAATGAAAAATATCAAAATATCTTTTTATCTAATTGTTAAAAATTTATTTTAAACCAAGTTACGTCCCGTGCATCGCACGGGAGTAAAACTAGTATGCTTCAAAAACAAAAGGGGAGTATAATGTATATTACTACCCACTGGCGGAGCCACAGAGGGGCAAGCAGGGGCAATTGCCCCCCCCCCCCTTTTTTTGTATGTGGCAAATTATAAATGGTAAAAGAGATATTTCTTAATCTTAATTAAGCCTCGGTTTTGTGAACAAATGTATTTTATACTACTCCTTCCGTCTTGGAAAGTTAGTTCATTTTTTGTTCTCGGAAAGTTAGTTCATTTTTTTTCGTTGTCACTACGAATGAATTTTGAGCAATTAAGTTTGTTTTTATTTATCATAATGAAATTGGTATTGATACTATTTATAATAGTCTATCAATAACAAGTTTTAAATTTTCATTAAAATAATTTAAATTATTGCTTAAAATCCATTCAAAATAACATTGAAAACAAAGAAACTAACTTTCTGAGACAGAGAGAGTATACTAATGTAATAGGCCAGATACCAAATGATTGTAGACATGTGGTATAACTTACCAAATGATTATTAACTTGTATAATTGTGTTGCTTTTAGTAATGCTTCTTTATTTGTCTTGAAAGATATAAAAAAAAATTAATGTTTTATATTGGTAGAATAGTGTCTTTTTTCCCTTTTATAGGCGAAGTTTCCACTTATTATCATGAATCTGATAATGAATGAAAAAAACTGTCAAAATTTTTTCGGGGGCACCCAATCATTTTTCCATTGTTCCGAAAAATCAACCCCCACTTCTTCAAATTCCTAGCTCCGCCACTATTACTACCTATCAGTTATCATCGTAACTTTGGCTCACGCAACCCCTTCCAATATAATTGTAACGACCCGAATTTTCATAAAGTAAACAAATCCATAAAAACATGGAAATACTAATAGTTGTCTTACAAAATCCAACTTAAATAGCCCAACGGCTAGTCTCAACCATCAATTCAACCATAAATGCGGAAGCGAAATTAAATACTAAGTCTTCAAGCCAGTACAACCACTAGCTAAACAAAATAACCCATAAAGTCTTAATATAACTGACACGGACAGCTTCATCTAGCGATCCGTCTACTTCTTTAAGTCGTTACCTGAAAAAGATTATTAGAGAAAGGGTGAGCGAACAATGCTCAGTAAGTTCATACGGACTTCTCCGATAGCTAAGGAGAAGTGACCGAAAGAACGGACTCAATTGATAATTCCAAAGATCAGATGCTATTTAAAATACTAACTGCATATAACGAATACAGTTAACTATTCAAAAATCTGTGGTCCTAATTCCATTCCGTCCATTCCAAGTTCCAAACACCTTTTCAGGGTGTCACACCTTTTCAGGGTGTTAAGTGAATAAGAGACCTTACACCTTTTCAGGGTGCTCCCTCATTTAGAATTATCATGATAATCTAGAGTTCCACAAAGTCTAAGTTACAAGTAGTTACTAGACTTATTTCCAAATGCCCATTTCCTAGGACAGTTTCCACATTAGTCCTTTTCAGGGACTAGTTAGTCCTTTTCAGGGACTATACAGCTACACCTGTTGCAATTAGATATAGCATACTTTCCAAAATAGTGTTCCCTAAACGAGAGCACATGCAAATTCAAATGTTCTAAGATTCCCTACGACCAAAACACGTCATAGGTAAGATATACAAAAGACGTTCATCAACGTAGAGTTCAAGCGCTATGGACCATATAGCATTCATGAAAGAATTATAGAGTTCCAATGAATAAAGAATTCAAGATACTTAGGAACGTAATCCCTTACCTTGCTAGCGTTGACTTCTAGCGGGTTCCTTGTGTACAATCTACAATCACGCAAAGATACTACTTTTAGGACAAGAACAATATTTATCCCCGTCCCCAAATTCCTTTTCTAACTTTAACCTTTTGAGTTTATTTCTTAAACTCCTTCTTAAGGTTCTTACTTTAGTTTAGGGTTTATCTTACCCTTCATAACTTTCCCAACATATCTTTAGGTTTACGTAAAAGTCTACTTCCAATCCATGTGCCTTAAGTTGACTTTATTTTATGAAAACACTATTCACAGCGTTGACTTTACTATTCCCAGCATTGACTTTACTATTCCCAGCATTGACTTTACACGCACAGAAAATACCTTGAAAACACACACACAAAACCCTAATTCCTAATTTTGATACACACACACAACACACACATACATACACACACGGCACACATACACTGCACACACTTGCACACACACAAACACACTTGCACACATGCACGGACACCCACATGCCGACAGCCGCCAGCCACCAGCCGCCGCCAGCCGCCGCCGCCGCCGCCGTGCATGTCCATACTATTCCCAAATTTCTCCGTTAAAATGGTTTTCAAAGATTAACATTAAACCCTAGTTTTATCAATTTAGGGTTAGGGTTCTAAGTTTGATTCAAAATTCCTAGGTGATACCCATCCCAAGAATTAAAGCTTAGAGTACGAGGGAATTACCTTCGAAGGGAAAAAAGATTGGATCTTCTTCTTCCTCCTCTCTTTCTCCTTCTTTTCCTTCTTCTCCCTCTCTCGGTTCTCTCTCTCTCTCCGCCTCCTCTCTCTCTTTTCCTTAGGGTTTTGTTTGACACAAAATAATAGGGAAAGGGTTTAAAGAGGGTTTAAATACTTAGGGTTTTCCTTTCGCCTTCCAAAAAGGTTTCCTAAGGTTGACTAGATTGGGCCCCTCTTATTAGACCAATTCATTAACTACCTAATGAACCCGATCACAACATTTAATATAAAAGCAAAATAATAATAATAATGGGCCAAAAAGGCCGGTTATTACACTCTTCCCTCCTTAAAAGGGTTTGGTCCTCCAAACTAAACGTACCTTAAGCAGCGAATAACTCGGGGTATGCTTCTCGCATCTCACTCTCGAGCTCCCACGTCGCTTCCCTTTCTGAGTGATTGCTCCATTGAACCTTTACGTAAGGAATCACTCTTCTTCTCAGGGTTTGATCCTTGCGATCCACTATCTTTACCGGTGCTTCGTCATAGCTCAGGTCGGCACGCATCCTCAGTTGCTTGTACTCAATTGCATGGCTTGGGTCAGGAATATACTTCCTCAGCATAGATACATGAAACACGTTGTGAACTCCTGCTAAAACAGGCGGTAAGGCTAACTTGTATGCCACGGTCCCAACTCGTTCTAAGATTTCAAATGGTCCCACATACCTCGAACTCAGCTTCCCACGGATTCCGAATCTCATCACTCTCTTGGTTGGCGAAATCTTCAAAAAGACATGGTCGCCCAGTTGGAACTCTAAATCGCGTCTTCGATGATCAGCATACGATTTCTGTCGGCTTTGCGCGGTTACTAACCATTTTCTAATTTGTAGAACCTTGTCGGCAGTCACTTGCACAAGTTCTGGTCCGGTTATCTTTCTCTCACCAACTTCGTCCCAACACGTCAGTGATCTACACCTTCTCCCATACAACGCTTCGTACGGTGCCATACCAATGCTAGCATGAAAACTATTATTATAAGCGAATTCTACTAACGGCAAGTGTTCATCCCAAGTTCCTTGACAATCCAATGACGTAGCTCTCAACATATCCTCCAGCGTTTGAATAGTTCTTTTTGATTGCCCATCCGTCTGCGGATGGAAGGTTGTACTCATTGTCAACTCGGTACCCAACGCTCCTTGCAGACTCTTCCAGAATTTTGATGTAAACCTAGCGTCTCTGTCGGACACAATCGAGACTGGTATTCCATGTAATTTTACAATCTCATCTATGTAGAGTTTTGCCAACTTTTCCAGCGAATCGCTTACCTTTATTGCCAGGAAATGAGCAGATTTGGTGAGTCGGTCAACTATCACCCATATTGCGTTATACCCTTTCAGCGTCCTTGGCAAACCCACTACTAAATCCATCGCGATATGCTCCCACTTCCATTCGGGAATAGGCAGTGTCTGAAGCAATCCTGCCGGTCTCTGGTGTTCACTTTTCACTTGCTGGCATACTAAACATCTTGAAACGAACTCAGCTATTTCTCCCTTCATATTGTTCCACCAGAATAATTCCCTTAGATTCCTATACATCTTCGTGTTCCCAGGGTGTACAGAAAATCTCGAACAATGGGCTTCTTTCAAAATTTCCCTCTTGATATCCTCATTATTAGGTACACATACTCTAGACTGATACCTCAGGATTCCATCTTCTCCTACACGAAATTCCTTCGCCTTCCCATTAGCTATACTTTCCAGTACCTTCCTTAATTCTTCATCTCCTCCTTGAGCTTCTTTAATCCTATCCATAAGCGTTGGCTGAACGCTCATTTGTGCCAAATACCCTTTAACCTTAACCTCTAGCTTAGTAATCTCCAAACGATCCCAGACATTCTTCTCCTTAGAAACCAATGTTGCTAGCGTCCCACGATTCTTCTTACTCAACGCGTCTGCCACCTTATTGGCCTTGCCAAGGTGATATAAGATCGTACAATCATAGTCCTTCAGCAATTCCAACCATCTCCTCTGTCTCATGTTGAGTTCTTTCTGCGTAAATATATACTTAAGGCTCTTATGATCCGTGAAAATCTTACATGTAACCCCATACAAGTAATGTCTCCAAATCTTCAGGGCAAATACCACAGCTGCTAATTCTAAGTCATGTGTAGGGTAATTCTTCTCATGGTTTTTCAACTGACTGGATGCATAAGCTATCACCTTATCATTTTGCATCAATCCGCAACCTAGTCCTTTAAGTGAAGCATCACTATAAACCACGAATCCTTCGGTGCCTGATGGTAGTGCAAGAACTGGTGCAGATACCAAACGTCGTTTTAATTCCTCGAAACTTGTTTCACATTCATCAGACCAAACGAACTTGGCTCCTTTCTGCGTCAACTTGGTTAGTGGTAAGGACAACTTAGAGAACCCTTCCACGAATCTCCTATAATAACCTACCAGTCCCAAGAAACTCCTTATTTCACTTACTGACGTTGGTCTCTCCCAATTTACAATAGCCTCTATTTTTGTTGGATCCACAGCAATCCCATCTTTCGACACTACATGCCCTAGAAATGCCACTTCCTCCAACCAAAATTCACACTTCTTAAATTTGGCATACAACTTTTGTTCCCGTAGGATTTGTAATACTAATCTCAAATGTTCCTCATGTTCCTCCTTAGTCTTTGAGTATACCAAAATATCATCGATGAATACAATCACACACGTATCTAAGAACTCTTAAAATATCCTATTCATCAGTTCCATAAACGCTGCCGGTGCGTTAGTCAATCCAAACGGCATAACCACAAATTCATAATGACCATATCTAGTTCTAAAAGCCGTCTTTGCTACATCTTCGTTCTTTACTCTTAGCTGGTGATAACCAGATCTCAAATCTATCTTGGAGAAGTAACATGCTCCACGAAGCTGATCGAACAAGTCATCAATCCTCGGCAACGGATACTGGTTCCTTACCGTCACATGATTCAATTCCCTATAGTCTATGCACAACCTCATCGTCCCATCCTTCTTCTTTACGAATAAGACCGGTGCGCCCCATGGCGAAACACTTGGTCGAATCAATCCTTTGTCCAGCAATTCTTGTAGTTGCTCCTTCAATTCCTTTAGTTCTAGGGGAGCCATTCTATACGGTGCCCTCGATATTGGTGTAGTTTCTGGTACCAAATCGATGGAAAACTCAACTTCTCTTTCAGGTGGTACCCCAGGTAAATCTTCTGGAAACACGTCCTTGAAGTCTTTGATTACTGAGAGTGATTCTATAGTTACCTCCCTGGCATCAGTGGTACTCACGTATGCTAGAAATCCTCCACATCCCTTTCTTAGCATCCTACGCGCCTTCATAACCGAAATGATGTTCGATGGAGCCTTAGGTCTCGTACCTCTAAAGCAGCACTCTTCTCCAGATGGTAGCTTGAACTTAACCTCCTTTCTAAAGCAATCTATATGAGCATAATAGGCTGCTAACCAATACATCCCTAAGATCACATCAAACTCATCCATCTTCAAACTATAAGGTCGACTTCGAATTTCCTACCGTTCAATTCTAAGGGCATCTTTTAAGCACAGATGTAATTGAAATCGAGTCTTTAGTCAAGTATCTACTACTAATGAATGCTCTAGTACTTCAGGGACCAATTTCATTTTGTTTGCTAGATGAGTGCTTATCACAGAATGAGTAGCGCCAGAATCAATCAATGCACGAACATTACGAGAGTAGAGTTGTACTGTACCTGCCACGAGATCATTAGTGGCGCGTGCATCCTTGACTGTCATAGTGAAGACACGTCCATTACCTCCACCTTTCCCCTTATTGTCGTCCTTTGCTCCTTTGGCCTTGTTGTCCCTCCTTGGTTCCGGGCACTTCCAATGGGGATGTCCCATCTTATCAAAATTGTAGCATTTCTTCTCCTTGTACCAGCACCCTTCAGTTTTATGCCTCCCGTCACATACTTGGCATTTCACATCTGAGCCTTGCCCTTTGACATCTTCTCTTTTTCCATCTCTACGGCTTCCTTGACCTTTATTAGGGTACTTGCTAGCCGTACTATCCTTTTCACGATCATCACTCGTCTTACGCTTGTTATCCTCATTCTTATTCCAGCTTCCTTTGGTAGGTTCCTTTTCAGTCGTCTTCTTCCTTTCATCCTTCTTGTTCCGATAATTGTCCGCTTCAGTTTCCACGATTTTAGCTCGGTCCAACACCTGATCATACGTTGGCAACATCAGTGGGGTAATTCTGTAGCGGATTCGATCACTCAGACCAAGTTCGAACTTCCGGGCCTTTTGCTCATCATTATCGAAGAACGCCAGAGCAAACTCTAGCAATTCTGTGAATTTCTCGCAATACTCGTCCACAGTCATCCTTCCTTGGGTTAGAGTCATGAATTCTACCACTTTAGCGTTTCGAACGCTCATTGAATAATACTTTGCATAGAAAATGCGCTTGAATCCATCCCAAGTAAGCGCAGCATCACCACGAGCCGTAGCAGCTCTCTTCTCTCCTTCCCACCATTTCAGGGCTTGTCCCTTAAGCATGAATGTGGCGAACACCACCTTCCTTTCTGGAGTACAATCCAGAGTTTCGAAAACTTTCTCCATGTCTTTCACCCAGTCTTCTGGTTTCTCATTCTTAGAGCCCGAAAATGACTCCGGATTCGGTTTCTGAAAGAGTTCTAGTGGATCCCTCATAGGAACTTGTGGGTTCTGCTGTGGTTGAGTCAATGCCGTCATAACTTGCCCGATGCCGTCCACTGTTTGATTCAAAGTTCTAAACAAATTCGCCATATCAGGGTCAACTCGTCCCTCGGCGTTAGCGTTCCTTCCGGATCCTCTTCCAGCCATCTGAATAAGATTATTCTTAGGTTAATATCGTAGGGGAGAACGCATTATTTACATTACACATGCATGGCTACTACGTCTAACCACTATCATACATAGGGCCGTCCCCAAAAGATAAAGTTTCCACATTAATTCCAGGTTCTAGACATTTACTAGGCTACATTCATTCATTAGAGGTCAATTCACTAGACCCATTACCATACACAATTGGCCATCAAATCATGCCAATTACTTCTACAGTTAACTACTACTATGAAGTCCTTCACAGTTTTGTTTCAGTCATTCCACTAGACCAAAACTATTTCCACTTGGCCGTTTTTCATGAGCCATACTTTCTAATTAAGGTCTTTTCTCGACCTACACTTCTTGTTCTACTAGATCACATTCCATAATTAGATATAACGGATAACAAAGGTCAATTACTAATGAATAACTTCAATACTTTTATTAAATGAAACTTCCAAAATCCAATAGTTAAGAAAGAAAAGTTCCAACTAAACTTCCAATTATAACTACTTACTAATACTATGAAAGAAATAAAAGAATATCCAACTTCTACTTTTTCTTCAAAGGTTCGCATTTTTCCTTGGTCTTCCCCTAGGTCTTCCACTATGGACCTTGGGTGCCTTCTTCGAACCTCTGGGCCTTCCTCTAGGCCTACGAACTGGTACCTCCACTATCTCTTCATTATCCTTAACAAGCATTGGGGCAGCTTCATTGCCCTCCATGTTAGCCTCCATTTCCTCGGCTTCTTCCTTGATTACCACATGTTTCCCAATTAGCTTTCCTGCCCTCTTTCTACTCTCTTCCATTAAAGTTGTTGCCATTTGTGGGTCTACCTCCTTCAATGCAAAGTAGTAGCTTCGCACATCATCACATAATATATCAGTCCACTCTCTAAATCCCATTAGTTCTTCCTTTCTTTCCTTTAATTCCTTGCTAGTGTCTCTTAGTGCTCCTTCTGCAAGCAGCCACTTGTTCAAAGTAATCCTTCCCTTAGCTTGTTCCTTCTTTAGAGTCTTATTCAACTTCCTTATCCGAAGAGAGTACCTCTTAACCACTTTGGTCACGTTCTTTCCTAGCGAGTTCATCTTCAGGTTCTTCTCAACTCCGTTTATGACTTACAACCATGACATGACCACAATTAGTGACCATAATCTTAAAGATACAAATGATTACCAAAACATCTCTTAAACACCAACAAAATGCATCAATGTAATACTTAAGGTTCACTCCTAAGTATTTCTTTGGACTCCTAAATTGATTTAGATTCTTTCCCAAAATAGAAGGTTCCCAATTTAGAAGGTTTCCCGAAATAGAAAGTTTCCTAAAATAGAAGGTTTCCTAAAATAGAAAGTCCCACTTCAAGCAATCCTAGTATTCCTAGAATGCTCAATCAAGCCTATTTAATATCACAGTTTCCTATCCCTTAAGTTCTAAAACCTTAGCTCTGATACCAACTGTAACGACCCGAATTTTCATAAAGTAAACAAATCCATAAAAACATGGAAATACTAACAGTTGTCTTACAAAATCCAACTTAAATAGCCTAACGGCTAGTCTCAACCATCAATTCAACCATAAATGCGGAAGCGAAATTAAATACTAAGTCTTCAAGCCAGTACAACCACTAGCTAAACAAAATAACCCATAAAGTCTTAATATAACTGACACGGACAGCTTCATCTAGCGATCCGTCTACTTCTTTAAGTCGTTACCTGAAAAAGATTATTAGAGAAAGGGTGAGCGAACAATGCTCAGTAAGTTCATACGGACTTCTCCGATAGCTAAGGAGAAGTGACCGAAAGAACGGACTCAATTGATAATTCCAAAGATCAGATGTTATTTAAAATACTAACTGCATATAACGAAAACAGTTAACTATTCAAAAATCCGTGGTCCTAATTCCATTCTGTCCATTCCAAGTTCCAAACACCTTTTCAGGGTGTCACACCTTTTCAGGGTGCTAAGTGAATAAGAGACCTTACACCTTTTCAGGGTGCTCCCTCATTTAGAATTATCATGATAATCCAGAGTTCCACAAAGTCTAAGTTACAAGTAGTTACTAGACTTATTTCCAAATGTCCATTTCCTATGACAGTTTCCACATTAGTCCTTTTCAGGGACTAGTTAGTCCTTTTCAGGGACTATACAGCTACACCTGTTGCAATTAGATATAGCATACTTTCCAAAATAGTGTTCCCTAAACGAGAGCACATGCAAATTCAAATGTTCTAAGATTCCCTACGACCAAAACACGTCATAGGTAAGATATACAAAAGACGTTCATCAACGTAGAGTTCAAGCGCTATGGACCATATAGCATTCATGAAAGAATTATAGAGTTCCAATGAATAAAGAATTCAAGATACTTAGGAACGTAATCCCTTACCTTGCTAGCGTTGACTTCTAGCGGGTTCCTTGCGTACAATCTACAATCACGCAAAGATACTACTTTTAGGACAAGAACAATATTTATCCCCGTCCCCAAATTCCTTTTCTAACTTTAACCTTTTGAGTTTATTTCTTAAACTCCTTCTTAAGGTTCTTACTTTAGTTTAGGGTTTATCTTACCCCTCATAACTTTCCCAACATATCTTTAGGTTTACGTAAAAGTCTACTTCCAATCCATGTGCCTTAAGTTGACTTTATTTTATGAAAACACTATTCACAGCGTTGACTTTACTATTCCCAGCATTGACTTTACTATTCCCAGCATTGACTTTACACGCACAGAAAACACCTTGAAAACACACACACAAAACCCTAATTCCCAAACCCTAATTTTGATACACACACACAACACACACACACACACACACACGGCACACACACACTGCACACACAAACACACACAAACACACTTGCACACATGCACGGACACCCACATGCCGACAGCCGCCAGCCACCAGCCGCCGCCGCCGCCGCCGCCGTGCTTGTCCATACTATTCCCAACTTTCTCCGTTAAAAAGGTTTTCAAAGATTAACATTAAACCCTTGCTTTATCAATTTAGGGTTAGGGTTCTAAGTTTGATTCAAAATTCGTAGGTGATACCCATCCCAAGAATTAAAGCTTAGAGTACGAGGGAATTACCTTCGAAGGGAAAAAAGATTGGATCTTCTTCTTCCTCCTCTCTTTCTCCTTCTTTCTCCTTCTTCTCCCTCTCTCGTTCTCTCTCTCTCTCTCCGCCTCCTCTCTCTCTTTTCCTTAGGGTTTTTGTTTGACACAAAATAATAGGGAAAGGGTTTAAAGAGGGTTTAAATACTTGGGGTTTTCCTTTCGCCTTCCAAAAAGGTTTCCTAAGGTTGACTAGATTGGGCCACTCTTATTAGCCCAATTCATTAACTACCTAATGAACCCGATCACAACATTTAATATAAAAGCAAAATAATAATAATAATGGGCCAAAAAGGCCGGTTATTACAATAATCACATGTACTTTGGTCGTAAAATGATATTTTTTCAATGCTTGATTAAAACAAAAATGAACAATCAATTTTTGCCTTTTGGGGCCGAAAGATTGAGGTTCATGGAAGGAGAGAAAAAGATGGAGATACATGCAGGCACAAACAACAAAAGGAATAAAGCATAAATCCGACCCATACTGTGAATAAATCAACTTGGCTCACGTCTTATTCTCATTAACTAGTTCATCAACTTCATCAATATCGATCCAACTTTTGATTCACTCCAGACTGGCTTCTCTTCTTTATTCCCGCCCGACATCACCATACTTTTGCAGTTTTACGATATCTTTAATACTCCCTCTGTCCCTAAATGAGTGTCCAAATTTCATTTTAAGGGACACTGAAAATCTCAACTTTTTGAACAATTTGGTAACAACAATTCATATATAATCTTGTAATCTGCTTTCCAAACCTTTAGTTTTGCACGTATAAAGAAGCCGGTGAAAAAAATTTCGAAAAAAAAACGTTTAGGGAGAAAGTTATGTTAAAAAAAGACACTCATTTAGGGACAAAGATTTTTTGAAAATGAACACTCATTTAGGGACTGAGAGAGTATTATATTGCAGACTGTAACAGACCGTTAAAAATAATACTGTAGCCCCCTATTAATAAATAGGGTCAAAAGTTCTTTTGGTTCCACATAGGGCACATCCCGAATTTAAAAATTATCTGTCATTTATATTCAGATGGTGTTCATGGCATTATTTAACCCCTCGGTACATTAACAAAATCTTGACAACAACATTCTCGAAATTTTTATTTTTGAGCACAAGTTGATAACTACTAATGAGAAGCACCTAAAACTATTGCCACTTTAAAGTTGTACAAACTCATAAATAGCCTCAATAACAGAAAGATCATGTCCCCTTTTGCCAAACAAGGTTTATAACAAATTAATGTAAAGTAAACTGAAAAATACAATTAAAGAATAATACTAGTATAACATTGGTAGTAGAGTACGGGATGTAAGTAGAAAAAGTGTATGGATTGCAAGTGTTGAGATTATGAGTGATATTGTCGTTGTAACTATGACATGCGAGTCTGTTGAATAAAAAAGTATTAAATGTTAATACATTTTTGGAAACGCAATAATGGGGCAGTTAAAAGAAATGTACTACTTTTGTCCCTAAATGAGTGTTCAAATTTCAGTTTAAGGGACATAACTTTTTGTATAATTTGGTGGCAAAGTTTATATATAATCTTGTAATTTTCTTTACAAACATTTAGTTTTTGCAAGTATAAAGAGACCGGTGAAAAAAAAAACAAAAAAAAAACATTTAGGGACAAAGTTATGACCAAAATGAACACTTATTTTGGGACAAAAATTTCCTAATAATGGACACTTATTTAAAGACACAGGGAGTATTTAATTATAGAACTGAGATAGTATAAGGCACAGGGCTCCTTTTTGTGCCAAAAGTACCTTGTCACATTAGTTTGGAGTCTCAATAATCTAATAGGCTTCATAAGATAAGATAAGATAAGATAAGAGAATTTGTGAAAGTGCATCAATATAGTACAACCTATGGATGCACTTACAAGAGCCAGAAGAAAGAACTTCTATTTTGAAATGGAGAAAATTCATTTTAGAAGAATAAATTTTATCTCATAACATTCTCTCCATCAACAAGTGAGAGTTCTTTTACTTAATGTAGTAAAATCATTTTATAAACTATCAATCGTTCCAAATTGCACTCGGTAGATGTGTTAGAGGAAAGTGACTTTGAATAAGTCAAATTTGAGAAGAAAAAGGAAAGTAATTAAATCCTTTTGGGTTTTAATTAAAGACTCTTTCTGTCTTCTGGTTTATGTCTTTACATTCTAGCCTATAAATACTAGTTGTAAATTAGTAGTCTCTGTGTGATGTGATAAAAAACATAGAGAGAAAGATCAATAATTCTAGATTTAGGTTTTGCATAGCTAAGAACTTTGTGATCAAAGTTCATGCAAACATAGATTAGTGTGATCATCTTCTTGTAATTGTTTCTTCGGCCATAATAATATCTGTTTCTCTTTGCCCGTGGACGTAGCCAATAGGTTGTTGGTGAACCACGTAAAATCTGTGTTCTTACTTGTTGATTTGCATTCATTATTATTTGCTATCTCTTGGGTCTGATTTACTAACAAGATACTAAAAAGATATATATACATTGTGTAACGACCCAAACACTCACAAAATAAATAAATTCCATAAACTCGGGAAAATCCCAAACGTCAACATAAATTCAAAACCAACGTTACCATTCAACGGCTAATTTACTTAACCATAATTCAAACAGTGCGGAAGCATAACTAATATTTAAATCCCAACGGCTAGTACAACCCACTAGCTCAACACAAAACAAATTAATGTCTTAAACTTTTCAAAACCTCGGACTGCCCTTCCTCGCAATCCTTCTAGATCCTTAATCTTTACCTGGGAAAAATAATATAAGAAGGGGTGAGCGAACAATGCTCAGTAAGTTCATACGGGATCTCTCCGGGTACTAAGGAGAGATGACCGAAAGAACGGAGCCAAACAATATTCCAAAGAAAGGCTAATTATCAATAAACTTAACTGTACATATTCAAAATACAGTTACAATATTTAAGAAGTTGTGCCTCTATCACAAGTCCGTCAATTCCAGAGTTTCAAACACCTTTTCAGGGTGTCACACCTTTTCAGGGTGTTAAAAGAATAAGAGACCTTACACCTTTTCAGGGTGTTACACCTTTTCAGGGTGTTAAGAGAATAAGAGACCTTACACCTTTTCAGGGTGCTCCCTTATTATGATATATCATGATAATCAAACTACTTCATCAAGTAGCAATTTAAATGTCTATGTTCTTTTCAATCAAACTAGACAAGTTCATTTAGTCCTTTTCAATCAGACTAATTCATGCTAAGTCCTTTTCAATCAGACAAAGCTAACTGCACATGTTTCAATTAGATACAGTAACATTCCACATAGTGTTCAAGGTACAAGAACACATAAAGCAATTTCAATTCACTTTAGATACCCATTGAACAATACACATCAAGGGTAAGATCATTCAAAAGACGTTTCATATCATAGGAGTTCAAATACTACCGGCCACTGGGTAGCTAGACTTAGAAAGAATTATTAGGATCCTATTTCAAAGGATGAATCTCAAAAGACTTAGGAACATAATCTCTTACCTTGGCTTTGCGTTATTCCACTTAGCAAACCTCGTGCACGAATCTACAATCATGCATAAAATAGTCTTAGGACAAGTAATACTATGTTGGTCCAAAAGGGCAACAAGGGTATGAAAAATAGCTAGAGGGGGGGTGAATAGCTGTTTTAAAATTTTTTTCGTACCCTTGAAAAACTCAATTGCAAATGCGCACTTTATCAAGTAAGCGTTATGAAATGCGCCTAAGTGAGTGAGTGAAATGCACAGCGGAATTTAGTAATGAAAAATAGGCGCAAAGTGTGATAAAGGGGCGCACACACACTCTAAGTATTTTGGCTCAAAGTGGTTGAAATAAAGAACTAAGGCAAATGATATAACAACACAACACAATTCAGTTCAATCAATCTACAATGAGTAAACAAGCAAATAGTGAGTGAAAATAATAACTTAAAAGAAATGACAAGATAATAACACAAGCTATTTGGAGAGGTTCGATCAATGAAAGATCTACGTCCTCTACCAAGATGGTTAGTCTTGGATTTCTAATGGAGATCTTATATAATGAGTGAGTGTTACAAATTACAATGTTTGAGCTTATACACTAACTCAAGATCTATTACTATGAAAGAACAAATCCAAAACAATAACCGGTGTATCTCTAAAAGATGTATCTAAATGATCAAACTTAAAGAGGTGCGTGTGTGTTCTTAGTATCAAGGCTCTTTAGATCTTTGAGATGGAGAGCATGAGAAATTAAAGTGTTAAGGCTTGAAGATCTGGGCTAAGGATGAAGGTATGAAGATGTTCTTGAGAAATCTGGAAAAACGAAGGCAATCTTCAAATCTTCAACAAATGCTTAGAGAGAGAAATTCTTGAAATTCTTAGCAAAACTCAGCAACTTCAAAATGTTGAAGTTATGGGGTATTTATAGTGAACTTCGAAAAACTAGCTGTTTGGAAATCCTTGTGGATAAGATGAGCTGTCGCTCGTTGATTGGAGCATGCATATATTATGGCCATTTTGACACTCAACATAAATGTGACCGTTATGGACACGTGTCAAAAGATTAGGCGCATATGCATCTTTTAACCACCGTTGGATCATTGGCGTAATTTGAATTCTCTTCAAGTCTTCAATAAATCACTGAGAGTTGAATAAATACTTTGAGGCGCGTTTGAGCCAACAGGCGCATTGAGCCAAGAGGCGCACAGTAAGCGTGCGCTTAAATCAAGGGGCGCAGAGGCGCATAACATAGCTTATGAAGAAATCCTTATGCGCGCGCTCTAAATGGCGCATGGCGCGTGGCGCAGGAGGCGCATAATCGTGGCTCAAACTCACTGAGTGATTTTTCTTGAAACTTGATCTTCTTGCCCTATTTCTAAGCCTATTCTATAACAATGGACAACTTAAAAAATGAAGTATAAATACTTCTTACATGTGGGTCTAAAGTCCATGAAATAAAACTTAGGTGATTGATCAATCAAATCTAATAAATCCTATTACATTAGAAACTGAGATATGTGTGGGCATACCCAACAATCTCCCCCTATTTGATTGATGCCATTACCTACTATATCAAGGACAAACATTATACTTGATAAAAACATGTCCAAATGAATGAAATTGGTAATTCATGTCTCAAGTTAATGCACACACTAGTCCAAAATATAGATTTCTAATCTATTCCAATAAGAATAAAGAATTACATATTGAAAGATAGAAACAACAGTTTAACACATTCAAAATGATATATGATTTTTAGTTTTGAAATGTGTTTAAACCAAGTTTAAACTTAATGCATGAAAGTATGAAACAGTTCAATATGATGCATATGAATTTAAACAATATTCATTGTTCTACAAACAAGGAGTTTGAGTGAACAAGGTTTGATAATAAGTGATGCATTGTTCTCATTAAAACTTGGGGTGTAAGAGTTACAAATTACAAGTTTCGAATAGAACAAAAACAAAAGGTGCTAAAACAAGTAAGCACAAAATCACTAACACGAGTTGATTCTATTACAAAAAGGTTCAAAAAACTACCAAAAAAATAATAATAGAAACTAAGGGTTGAGAGGCGCATCATCTTCTTTCAATCCTTCAACGATCTCTGAAACAGAACGCTGAATTTGTTTTGCGAGCTGATGACTACGGTTCGCTAACCCTTGAGTGTCAGTGACACTGGAGTGAGTGGCAGTGATACCGTCTCTAATGTAACTCAAGTGATTCACATTGATGTTTTGGTATTCATCAATGGAACGCTGAGTGATTTGCTGCTGCTGAGAAATATTTTCTTCCAAGATTTGAATGTGAGCTTCAATGGCATTTTGAGCCGTGATAATGTCGGAAGAAATATGTTCGGCGCGTCTGTCAGAACTAGAGTGAGCAGCAGTGAAGTGAGTGACGACCAATTCTTTCAAGACATCCAACTTTGATACTAGCACGTTCATGTTGGATTGAGACGCAGCAGACTGAGGTATGAAAGTAGGCGCAGAAGTAGTGGTTTGCGCCTGATCAGTATGAGGTAGAACCTGAGTCTGCGCCGGAGGAGGAGAAGGAGCAGAAAGTTTGTCCTTGAGAGAGTTCATCTCCCCCTTAATGGCAGCGATCTCTTCAGATTGATCAGTGAGTAAGGAAGTAAGAAGCTCAAATTGAGACTTTATATGGGTCTGTCCTTGCTCTAAATTCGCTTGCCCCTGCTGTAAAGAATGAAGAATGGAAAGTACCTCGCTCAAATCAGGAGCAGATGGAGGAGGCGCAGGGGTAGAGAGTGGCGCATCATCTTGAAGGGGCACAACATCTTGAAGGGGCGCAGAAGGAGATGGAGGCGCACGAGGAGGTGAATGAGTAGGAGACTCAAATTCATCTTTAGTTTCAACATCAACAGTTTTAACAACAACTGTTTCAACATCAACAGTTTCCGTTGTGATTTGATCTGGTCCAGGTGGAGGCGCAACTGGAGAAGGAGTGCGCTGAGGGATGGTCTCTTGCTCCCCCTGAACTGGTTCCTCTATGTCTGAAATGTCATCGCCGAAGAAATCAGAGAGGAGTTGTACCCTTGACACTTTGGTCGGTTGAAATTTGAGCGGAGGCGCACGGGGAGTAGGGGCGAGTTGAGTAGGCGCGCGCTGGGTAGGCGCGGGAACAGAAGGCCCTTTCTCAATATCAGCGCTTGATCCAGCGCCTTTCATGCGCTCTAACTTTTCTGACTCAGCAGCTTGTTTGGCTTGAAAATCTTCATCCCTTTTTATTTGAGCCTCAAGTCTGCTGGCTTCCTGCGCTAGCCTTAGATCTCGCTCTTCATCAGTTTCGAATCTGGTACGTTTGATAGGCGCACGAGGAGGGTCATCAACTACCCGTTTTCCTTTGCTCTTCTCTGCGCCTGGCAAGGGATCAGCGCTTTGTCTAGCGCTTGCCTTCACTGCGCTTTTTATTAAAGGTGCGCTTTTAAGGACTGGCGCATCATCGGACTCTGTGTCTTCATCAACTAAGCCTTCAACAGTCTTGATTTGAATACCTTTGGCGCGCTTTGTAGGCTTCTTTCTGCGCTTCTTGAGATCCAAATTCGCTTTACCAAACATTGGAACATCATTGATCTTATATTCAGGATTCTCATTCAAAAACTTAACTAACTCAGGGTAAGTTAGAAAAAGTTTTGTGAGAAGAAGACAGTGTGAGCGGAATCGGGTCTTTCCATCACTCTTGTTCTTCACAAATTTATCAATCTGCTCACGCAGTGTCTTGAACAGAATGTGAGGCCAGTGAAGCTTCTCCTTGGCCATGATGGCAGCTGTGTATTCCCATTGTTCCACCGTGAATCGGTTCACGTTCCCAGTTTTGAACACAATTGAAGTTCCCACCAAGTGCGCGATGTGAGTTAAGAGTTCTCCACCATCTCGAATTTCAGTTTTTGATATTATTTTGAAGCGTGGGAATATTTAGAAGTGAGGCAGCCATCCTGTTCTGATCATCAATAGAGTAAGTCATCGGACGCCCAATAATGCGATCTTCACCCGTAGATGGAAAATCGAGCAAGTGTCGAATCACAGATGATGAAATATGGACGTCAACATTTTGAACGCGCGCCTCAATCCTGTAGTGAGTGCGTCCATTTACATCAATTTCCACTAGAACAGCAGTGGAGAAGAACTCATCCACGAGGAGCGCAGAATAGAAGGTTTGGTCCATGGTGAATAAAGGGAGCAGACCAGCCACGCGCAGAGTCTCTATGATTTCTCGCCCAATTACTTCACCAGACAACTCTAATAGATCAAGAGTTTCTTCTAATTTGAAATTTGCAAGGTCCTGAAAAAAATAATTGATGTTAGAAGTGAAAGAGGCGCATAGAAACATAAGATGATCAAAGTAACATAGGCGCATAAAGAATAGAGAGGCGCATAATTGAATCAGGCGCACAAAATCATAGAGATTCAAGGCGCATGATTGAATTAGGCGCATGAAATTTTAAAGGCGCATAGAGTTACAAGGCGCATATTATGGTTCTATGTAAATACTAAGGAAAAATTATAGCAACGAAATTTGACCAAGCACAAAGTTAGGCGCATAAGGTTTTAGGCGCAGAGTGATTTAGGCGCATATACAAGTAGAGGCGTAGAAAGCATTCAGGCGCATAAAAAAGTAGGCGCATAAAGAAGTATATAGGCGCATATCGTGTGAATTTTGACTTAGCAAAAACAAAACAACATGCATTCAAATGAAAGAAATGAAAATCAAAAAGTGCAAATTTTTGAAAACACGATAGACAATTTTTAGAGACCAAAACATGCAATAATGACGAAGAACACGAAGAACGACCCTTGAATGCTCGAAGAACACCAAGAACACGAAAATCATGAAACTTCACCAAACTAGACAAATAATATATCAAAATGACCGCATGACAACAAGGAATCTGAATATGTAAACAAAAACATGAACAAATCAATAATGAAAGCACAATAAACAAAAGAATGACCGAAAATTTTGAAAAAATTTGAAGCCAAAAAATCAGATTTGTAACAAAGAAAGCATTGATCGTTGAAATGTTGGTTTTAAAAGATTCGAAATCAAGAATAGAACACAACCCCACAAACGATATAGAAAACGGATCATCGAAACATGAAAAAACAAGGATAAACCGGATCCGGGTTTTTTTTTTTTTTAAAATGACGAACAGAAAAAAAAATTCAGAAAATTAAAGAGCTAAAGGTTTAGAATTCATACCATTTCGTCTTGAGTAGATGTTGATGCTTTCTTAGGACCCATAAACTTATATATATATGTATAGAAAATGAAGAAAAAAAATGAAGATGGAGAGAGAGAGATAGAGATCGGGGAGAGAGAGGAGAGAAGAGAGACTGAGAAATAGTTGGTGAGAAGAGAGGAAGGTGATGATGAATTATAGGTTAGGTTCAAGACTTTGCACTGATAAAAAAATACAGTCAAAAATTAAAAAGATGGGAAGTTGAAAGGACGGCATTTATGAGGGATTTTGAAAAACGGCGGCTCATCATGACAAAAAGGACATTCATTAATGAGGGATTTTTGGATTTGAAGGGCATAATGGCTGAATGACCTAAAGTGTCATGATGTGACATTTAGGTTTTTGAAAAACTGCTCCACTTTCCCTTTAAGTGTATGAGCAATTTTGACTAATTTTTGCACAAACACCAAAAATATCTATTTTGGTGTAAGTTTGGGGTGCAAGAAAATATAACCCAGAAAATAAAATTTTCGAAAAGTGTAAAACGAGGGAAAAATTTAATTGCACAAGTACCCTTGAACAATTAAAGGATGTCAAAAGACATAGATTCCTATAATAAATGAACAGAATAAACATACCTGGTACTTGTGTATTTAATACGTTCAATCATTAAAATTAATTTTGAGAAATGATTGAGCCGCAATAGTTAATGCGCGCATGAACGGGGCGCATTACTTGTCAAGGCGCATTACTTCATCAAGGCGCGCAAAAGATGGTTAAGGGCGCATAAGTGTTTGAAGCGCATGCGTTGATAGGGCGCGCATGGATTGATAGGCGCGCAGATATGTGTGCGCGCAGAAAATGAGAGATGAGCGCCGTAGTTAGTAAGGCGCATAGATGGCGCATAGTTTCCTTGAAACTTTGAAAAAGTTGATTTTAATCATTTGTACCTAATATACTCATAACTCAACACAAAAAATAAACATTAGTATTGACAAAACTATATTGAATTTAGTTGAGTTCAAGCATACCCATTTCACCTCTCAAAAACATGAACCGTTTCGCGTCGAGTGCTTTCGTTAGAATGTCGGCGATTTGATAGTCGGTTCCCACGTGTTCCAAATGAATATTGCCTTTCTCCACGTGGTCTTTGAGGAAGTGATATTTGATGTCGATGTGCTTGGTCTTTGAGTGCATGACAGGATTTTCAGAAACCGCAATTGTTGATGTGTTGTCGCAGTAGATGGGACAATTTTTTCGATGATATCATAGTCCACCAATTGCTGCTTCATCCAGAGTATTTGGCAACAACAAATTCCCGCAGCGATATATTCGGCTTCGGTTGTTGAAACAGATACATAAGCTTATTTCTTACTTGCCCATGACACAAGTCGATATCCGAGGAAATGACAGGTGCCACTAGTGCTTTTCCTATCATTGTGCACGCTGCATAATCCGCATCTGAATAACCTACAAGTTTAAGTTCGAATCTTTGGTGTACCAAAGTCCCAGGTTAACAGTGCCAGAGAGATATCTTATAATACGTTTCACAGCAATTAAGTGTGCTTCTCTAGGGTCGGATTGATAACGAGCACAAACACAAACACTAAACATAATATCAGGCCTACTAGCAGTAAGGTAAAGGAGTGAGCCAATCATACCTCGATAGAGCGTTTGATCAACACGTTTACCTTTTAAATCTTTGTCGAGTTGTTGCCGGTGGCCATTGGAGTATCGTATGATTTAGCGTTCTCAAGTCCAAACTTCTTGATTAAGTCCTTTGTGTATTTGGATTGGTTGATAAAAATGCCTTCACTCATTTGCTTGATTTGAAGTCCCGAGGAAGAATGTGAGTTCTCCCATCATGCTCATTTCAAACTTGCTCTTCATTAGTTTCTCAAAACGCTTGCACAACAATTCATTAGTAGAACCAAATATAATATCATCAACATAAATTTGAACAAGTAATTTATGACCATTATGTTTGGCAATGAAAAGAGTTGTATCGATTTTACCGCGAGTGAAGCCTTTTTCAATGAGAAACTTTGATAGTGGTATCATACCATGCTCTTGGTGCTTGTTTGAGTCCATACAAAGCTTTCTGGAGTTTGTACACATGATTTGGAAATTGTGAATCTTCAAACCCAGGTGGTTGAGCAACATAGACATGTTCTTGGAGTTCACCATTTAGAAACGCGCTCTTCACATCCATTTGATATAACTTGAAGTTCTTGTGAGCGGCGTAAGCTAGAGAAATAATCTGATAGCTTCAAGTCTTGCTACGGGTGCAAAAGTTTCATCGTAATCAATTCCTTCTTCTTGCCTATAGCCTTGAGCAACCAATCTTGCTTTGTTTCTCGTGATGGTTCCATTCTCGTCCATCTTGTTCCTGAATACCCATTTGTACCAATCACTCCATGATCATTTGGTCTTGGAACTAGAGTCCAAACCTTGCATCGTTCAAATTGATTGAGTTCTTCTTGCATAGCAACAACCCAATTAGGATCTTGGAGCGCTTCATCAGCCTTCTTTGGTTCGATTTGAGAGATAAAAGCAGTGTAAGCATCAAAGTTTGTAGCTCTCCTTGTACGAACACCAACTTGTAGATCACCGATGATATTAGCAATTGGGTGACCTCTAACTTCACGAATTTCAGGAGGTAAGTTAGGTTGAGTCGTAGTAATTTGAAGGTCTTCAATTGGTACATCTTCACCAGATTCAAAGTCATTGAAATTTGGGTGGGGTTGAACTGGCTCAGAATTGAAATTTGGGTTTACACCAGATGCAGCAGAGTAGAAATAGGCGCGTGAGAGGAATCATGAGGCGCATCATTTGAGTGAGGCGCAATAGATGATTCACCAGGCGCATTATACATTGAATTAGGCGTATTTGATGTAGATGGATTTCCTTGTGTTGATAGATTCTGATCTTGAGTGGGCGCAAAATAGATAGGAGCACCTGTATCATTTAGCTCAATAGAATCATCAGCAACATTTGGAGCCAAATGTGGCTCAAGGAGAGAATGTTCATCAAATGTAACATGTACAGATTCAACTATCACTAATGTGGTTCTATTAAAAACGCGAAAAGCTTTAGAGTGTTTGGCATACCCAACAAAAATACCTTCGTCAGCTTTGGCATCGAATTTACCTCTATGTTCGTTTCCGTTGTAGAGGATATAACATTTGCAACCAAAGATCTTGAAGAATGCAATGTTGGGAGTTCTACCACGCCAAAGTTCATACGGAGTCTTGTTGTGAATTTGTTGATGAGGGAACGATTTTGAGTAAAACATGCAGTGTTGATAGCTTCTTCCCAAAAGTACTTAGGCAATTTAGCTTCAGCTATCATCGTCTTTCCCGCTTCAATCAACGTTCTATTCTTTCGTTCAACAACGCCATTTTGTTGAGGGACTCCGGCGGTTGAAAAGTTGTGATCTATCCCATGATCTTCACAATATCTCGAGAAACACGTTGTTCTTGAATTCTGTTCCATTGTCGGATCGAACACTAACGATGTCATCTTCTTTTTGGGTTTGGAGCAGTCGAAATAAGGTAGTGAGAATATCATAACAATCATCTTTTGTAATCATCATCTCTACCCATGTATATCTTGAATAATCATCCACCACAAACTAGAGTATACTTGTTTCTTCTAATACTTGTGGGGAAACTGGTCCAAATAGATCAATGTGAAGCAGTTGCAAACATCTTGTAGTTGAAGGATTAGACTTGCTTGAAAATGACTGCTTCGGTTGTTTGCCAAGTTGACATGCGGCGCACTTTTTGTCATGATGATCAGCAACCTTGGGAAGTCCTTTCACAAGATTATTCCTGCTGAGTTTAGATAGATACTTGAAGTTCAAGTGACTTAAGCGCTTGTGCCACAGCCAACTATTTTCGTTCACACTTTTTGACTACAAAACAAAGATTAGTACTAGAGTTCATACTATGGAAATCCATAATATAAATATTTGTCTTACGATATCCCGTGAGTAAGATAGATCCAGTTTGCCATTCTTGATAAGACATTGCGTGAAGTGAAATGGCATTCTAATCCTTTGTCGCAGAATTGAGATATGGATAATAAGTTGTGCTTGAGCCCTTCGACGAGTGAGACTCTTTCAATGCACACTTTGTCTTTCTTGAGCTTTCCATATGCTACAACTTGACCTTTGTTATTGCTGCCAAATGTTACGGAGGGACCTCTTTCTTCATGGACATCTTCTAATAAGGATTCATCTCCAGTCATGTGTCTTGAACACCCACTATCGAGAATCCATTCATAATTTCTAGCTTTTGAAGATCCAGCCATGAAACAAAGAACCTGAAATATAGACATTTAAGCAGGTCCCTTATTCTTTTTGGGTCCTAGGGTTAGCAACTTTTGACAACCCACTCTTGCTTGACCTTAGGATTTTTACGTCCTTTGGCATTGGGAGTGAATAGCAAAAGGCATTCCACGGCCTTGTGTCCTGAACAATCACAAATAGAACAATGATGAAAGCCACCAATCACATGAGTTTTCACAAACTCTTTACTTTTCTTAGGGATGGCATTCTTCTTTGGGTCAAATGAACTAGCCTTAACAAAATCTTTCTTTTGAAATTTTGGAGCGCTTTTTCTCGGAGGGCGCATAGGGCTAGGAGGCGCACGGCGATGGGGCGCGTGGCTCTTAGGCGCATAATGAGCACTCGGAGAAGGAGCGCGCCTTTTTTCAAGAATGATTTTGCTAGGAGATGGTTCATCTGTAGCTATATCTTTCCCATTAGCTTTCCCAAATTGCTTCATTGGGTAGACATAATGGAATGTTTGTCTCTTGACTTTTTCCTATCCTTTACCCATTGAATTAGAATGTTTTTCCTTGGTAATTTCAAAAGTTTGTTGGTTGGTAAATTCACTCTCTCTTTCAGCACAGACATCACATTTAAAGTTGTCACTAGTTGATGAGAATCCCAAGCCACTTTTATCACCACTGACTTTTTGGGACTCAAATATATTCTCCATAGTGACACGAGAATTAGACCACTCATCTGTAATCTTTTTAAGATCAGTAATTTGAGCAACCAATTCATCGTTTTGAACTTTAAGAAGTGAGTTCTGTTCTGTTAGAAAAGTGTTTTTAACAGTAAGAGGAGTCATGCTCTTTATCTGCTCCTTAAGGAGGATGAGTTCAGATTTAAGTAGAGATTTCTCGGTCTTAAGCTGGGAAATTTCATCACATGATAGTGCTAAAGCTTCCTTCATATTATCAAATCTAGTGATTACCTTTTCAGCCTTCTTGAACAATTTTTCTTGTTCAGCAATCACTTCATCATCATTGATTTTGGAGATTGGAGCAGTTGGTTCAACCTGTGGTCTGATGTATGCTCCTTTTCTCAATTTGTTCCTTGCTCCAAGATCACATCGTGAGAATAACAATCCACCATCGTTTTGAGCCGGAGTGAGAAATCCTTGTTCAATGAGCTCGCTGATGGTTGGTCCTTTCTTCTTTTTCACTTCTTGAAAACCTGCAGATTTCTTGATAGGTTTATTCAAGGCATTCATATCGGGAACATCCTTGGAGAAGTCATCATCCGAATCATAAGCATCAACTTCATCATCATTTGCCATCAAACAAACGAGTCCATCATCGGAATCTTCATCGCTCTCATCGGAGTCTGTTTCAATCCAGTATTGTGCTCATTTGCTGGTGCTCTTCTTCTTCAGCAACCATTCCTTTGTGACGAGTAAACTTGGGAGTGAATTTGGGAGTATGGCTGCTCTTCTTCTGCATATATTCAAATTTGGGAATCGGGCAGCTTGATGCAAAATATCCGGTTTCCTGCAATTAAAACAAACAAGATCTTCTTTTCTTTTTGAATCACTGCTCCTTGAAAACTTTTGAGGAGCTTTGCTGGTAGATCCTTGAAATTTGTTGGTTGAGCCGGGTCTTGAGAATTTTCTGAATTTTTGAAATTTCTTCACAAATAAAGCGAAGTCTTCATCATCCATGTCTAATAGCTCAGAAGTAGAAATTTTGGGATCGGAGCTTTTCTCTTCTTGTACAGGCGCAGGAGTAGGGCGCAGGTGTAGGCGCAGCTTCTCTGTGCGCCATCATAGCCATAGATTTTGACTTTCCTTCAGTTTCGCTGATTCGTTGGAGTTTGAGTTCGTAAACTTTGAGATTTGCATAAAGATTTCTTAAAGTCCAAACGTCTAAAGTTCCAGCGTCTTCAAGAGTGCTAGATTTATGTAGGTATCTTGATCAAAAGCTTGTAGAAAATTTACATTCAAATCTTTGTTGGTAAACTTCATGCCAAGTGAAATACATAGATTGATAATTTCACAGTAGCGTTCATAAGTTTGCCTAAGTTTTCACCGGGGAGTTGAGAGAAATTGTTGAATCTCTTTTGAACTTCGTATTTCTTGTTCTCCTTGCAGACGGTGTCTCCTTCAATATGCTCTTCAATAGCATCCCATAGCTCATTTGCAGTAGCACAATGCATGACTTGTTGTTTCATAGCCGTGCTTAGAGTGCTTAGAAGAATGTTTCTTGCTTTGCCATCATTTGCAACTCTTCTAATTTCTTCCTCGGTCCATTATTCCCTTGGTTTGAGAACTGTAGGTTGGGCAGCGTTGGTGCGTGGATTTGGATTCGCCTTCATCGGAATATAAGGTCCATAAACGACGGTGTCATGGAGCCTTTCATCGATTGAGTTGAGATGAGTCAATATGCTGAATTTCCACACGTCAAAATGATCTTCATCAAAGACCGGAACGTGAGTGTAATTTGTAGTTGCCATAGGTTTTGAGTTTGCCATTTAGAATCGGCACCCAAGCTGTTAAGCTTGAAAAACGAAAAATGTTTTATAAAGGTGTTTGCTCTGATACCACTTGTTGGTCCCAAAGGGCAACAAGGGTATGAAAAATAGCTAGAGGGGGGGGTGAATAGCTGTTTTAAAATTCTTTTCGTACCCTTGAAAAACTCAATTGCAAATGCGCACTTTATCAAGTAAGCGTTATGAAATGCGCCTAAGTGAGTGAGTGAAATGCACAGCGGAATTTAGTAATGAAAAATAGGCGCAAAGTGTGATAAAGGGGCGCACACACACTCTAAGTATTTTGGCTCAAAGTGGTTGAAATAAAGAACTAAGGCAAATGATATAACAACACAACACAATTCAGTTCAATCAATCTACAATGAGTAAACAAGCAAATAGTGAGTGAAAATAATAACTTGAAAGAAATGACAAGATAATAACACAAGCTATTTGGAGAGGTTCGATCAATGAAAGATCTACGTCCTCTACCAAGATGGTTAGTCTTGGATTTCTAATGGAGATCTTATATAATGAGTGAGTGTTACAAATTACAATGTTTGAGCTTATACACTAACTCAAGATCTATTACTATGAAAGAACAAATCCAAAACAATAACCGGTGTATCTCTAAAAGATGGATCTAAATGATCAAACTTAAAGAGGTGCGTGTGTGTTCTTAGTATCAAGGCTCTTTAGATCTTTGAGATGGAGAGCATGAGAAATTAAAGTGTTAAGGCTTGAAGATCTGGGCTAAGGATGAAGGTATGAAGATGTTCTTGAGAAATCTGGAAAACGAAGGCAATCTTCAAATCTTCAACAAATGCTTAGAGAGAGAAATTCTTGAAATTCTTAGCAAAACTCAGCAACTTCAAAATGTTGAAGTTATGGGGTATTTATAGTGAACTTAAAAAAACTAGCTGTTTGGAAATCCTTGTGGATAAGATGAGCTGTCGCTCGTTGATTGGAGCATGCATATATTATGACCATTTTGACACTCAACATAAATGTGACCGTTATGGACACGTGTCAAAAGATTAGGCGCATATGCATCTTTTAACCACCGTTGGATCATTGGCGTAATTTGAATTCTCTTCAAGTCTTCGAGTCTTCAATAAATCACTGAGAGTTGAATAAATACTTTGAGGCGCGTTTGAGCCAACAGGCGCATTGAGCCAAGAGGCGCACAGTAAGCGTGCGCTTAAATCAAGGGGCGCAGAGGCGCATAACATAGCTTATGAAGAAATCCTTATGCGCGCGCTCTAAATGGAGCATGGCGCGTGGCGCGTGGCGCAGGAGGCGCATAATCGTGGCTCAAACTCACTGAGTGATTTTTCTTGAAACTTGATCTTCTTGCCCTATTTCTAAGCCTATTCTATAACAATGGACAACTTAAAAAATGAAGTATAAATACTTCTTACATGTGGGTCTAAAGTCCATGAAATAAAACTTAGGTGATGGATCAATCAAATCTAATAAATCCTATTACATTAAAAACTGAGATATGTGTGGGCATACCCAACATACTATTTACTTCCGTCCCCAAATATTTTTCTTTAACTTTCTTAACCTTATGGGTTTATCTTCTTTAACCCCTTTTAAGGTTGATATTCAATCTAGGGTTTGTACTACCGTTTATTTGTATTCCCAAAATACCCTTTTTTGTTTACCAAAATACCCCTAGGGTTTTATTGTTTCTATTCCCAATTAATATGTTTTAGGGTTCCATTATACCCACTCAAACACTATTCACAGTCACTATTCACAGTTACTATTCACAGCCCAGTTACTATTCACCCATTGTTTTCACCTTTCCAAAAACAGACACACACACACGCATAACACACACTGTAAAAACTAAACACACACACACACACACATACACACATCATATACATAACACACACACACACTCAGCACACATATAACGCACACACACACTGGACACACACACTTCATGCACAGACACACACACACACACTTCATCTTTTTCATTAACTCAATCTTACAAACTTTCTCCTCAATTATCAATCATATAAACCCTAGTTCATCTTTAGGGTTAGGGTTTCAATTCAATACTCCCCAATTCACTAACCCAAAATAACACAAAAGATTCAAACTTAGGGAGTGTTGTTTTACCTTGATCCGAACTCCCTTCTTCTTCTCTTCTTCCATCTCTTCCTTCTTTATCTCTCTCTCTCTCGCGCCTCTGCTCACTCTCTCGCGGCTGCGCTCCCTCTCTCTGCTCTCCCGTTCTCTCTTTTGTTTTTCTTTCTTTACGGTGGAAAATAATTAGGGTAGGTTAATTAGGAAAGAGTATTTATACTATAAGGGTTTTAATTCCCTAAACTGAAAAGAATTCCAATATCCTATTGGGTTTTAATTTTCTAAAGCTCAAAGTAAACCCAATACTTACTCATTAATTAATTGAGTCCAAGATAAATAAAAGAATCCCACGAAAATAAAATAATTGGGCCATAATTGCCGGTTATTACATTCTTTCCTTCTTAAAAGAGTTTGGTCCTCCAAACTAAACGTACCTTAATCAGAAAATAGGGCGGGATATGCCTCTCGCATCTCGCTCACGAGCTCCCACGTAGCTTATCTTTCTGAGTGGTTGCTCCATTGTACCTTCACATAAGGAATCACTCTCTTCCTTAGGATTTGATCCTTCCGATCTACAATCTTTATAGGTTCCTTCGTCGTAACTTAAATCAGCACGAACTCTTAGTTGCTTATACTCGATCGCATGACTCGGATCGGGAATGTACTTCCTAAACATTGACACATGAAATACGTTGTGCACTCCAGCTAGCACATGCGGTAAAGCTAACTTGTAAGCTACCATCCCAACTCATTCCAAAATCTCAAATGGTCCAACATATCTCGGGCTTACTTCCCTCGAATACCGAACCTCATAACCCCCTTAGTTGGCGATATCTTTAAGAACACATGATCGCCTAATTGAAATTCCAAATCGCGCCTTCGGCGATCGGCATACGAATTTTGTCGACTTTGAGCGGTCAACAACCATTTCCGGATTTGTTGAACTTTATCCGCGGTTACTTGGACAAGTTCCGGTCCAGTTAACTTCCTCTCACCAACTTCATCCCAGCAAGTAGGTGATCTACACTTCCTTCCATACAATGCCTCATACGGTGCCATTCCGATACTAGCATGATAACTATTGTTATACGCAAATTTTACTAGCGTCAAATGTTCGTCCCATGTCCCTTGCCAGTCCAATGACGTAGCTCTCAACATATCTTCTACAGTCTGAATAGTCCTTTCTGACTGTCCATCCGTCTGTGGGTGAAAAGCGGTACTCATTGTCAATTCCGTACCCAATGCTTGTTGTAGACTCTTCCAGAATTTCGATGTAAACCTTGCATCTCGATCAGACACTATCGAAACAGGTATCCCATGCAATCTTACAATTTCATTAATATACAACTTGGCCAAATTCTCCAACGAATCATTTACCTTAATTGCTAGAAAGTGAGCCGACTTCGTAAGCCTATCCACAATAACCCAAATTGCATTGTAGCCTTTCAATGTCCTTGGCAATCCTACCACCAAATCCATAGCTATATGTTCCCACTTCCACTCCGGAATAGGTAACGACTGTAGTAATCCTGCCGGTCTCTGGTGCTCACTTTTCACTTGTTGACATACTAAGCACTTTGATACAAACTCGGCTATATCTCCTTTCATATTGTTCCACTAGAACGACTCTCTTAAGTTTCTATACATTTTCGTACTTCCAGGATGTACGGAGAATCTTAAACAATGAGCCTCCTTTAAGATCTCCCTCTTGATATCTTCATTATCTGGCACACATATTCTAGATTGGTACCTCAAGATTCCGTCTTCCCCCACACGAAAGTCTTTTGCCTTCCCTTTAGCGATACTCTCATGCATTTTCATTAGTTCTTCATCCACTCTTTGTGCTTATTTAATCCTTTCCATAACCGTTGGCCGAACACTCAATTGATCCAAATAACCCTTAATTTGAACCTCTATGCTAGAGATCTTAATGTGGTTCCACGTGCTTTCCTCCTTAGAAATTAACGTTGCTAGTGTCCCACGATTCTTCCTACTCAGCGCGTCTGCTACTTTATTAGCCTTCCCAGGGTGGTAAAAATCGTACAATCATAATCTTTCAATAACTCCAACCACCTTCTTTGTCGCATATTAAGTTCTTTCTGGGTGAATATATACTTGAGGCTCTTGTGATCCGTATAAATCTGACATGTCACCCCACACAAGTAATGACTCCATATCTTCAAAGCAAACACCACTGCAGTTAACTCTAGATCATGGGTTGGATAATTCTTCTCATGGTTCTTCAATTGCCTAGATACGTAAGCTATAACTTTTTCATTCTGCATCAGCACGCAACCTAGTCCTTTAAGTGAAGCATCACTATATATTACGAATCCATCCGATCCAGACAGTAAAGCAAGCACTGGTGCGGACACCAATCGTCGCTTCAATTCCTCAAAACTTTTTTCACATTCTTCTGACCAAAAAACTATACTCCTTTCTGAGTTAACCTCGTCAATGGCACTGACAACTTCGAGAAACCTTCTACGAATCTCCTATAGTAGCCAGCCAAACCTAAGAAACTTCTTATCTCACTTACCGAAGTTGGTCTTTCCCAATCCACAATAGCTTCTATCTTTGTTGGATCCACGGCAATCCCATCCTTTGACACCACATGACCTAAGAATGCCACTTTCTCCAACCAAAATTCACATTTCTTGAATTTATCATATAACTTTTGCTCTCTTAAGATTTGCAACACTAGCCTTAAGTGCTCTTCATGCTCTTCATTAGTTTTCGAATACACCAGAATGTCATCAATGAATACAATCACGCATTGTCTAAGAACTTCTGAAGTATCCTATTCATAAGCTCCATGAATGCTGCCGGTGCGTTAGTCAACCCAAACGGCATAACTACAAACTCATAATGACCATATCGCGTTCTAAAGGTCGTCTTAGATATATCTTCCTTCTTCACTCTCAGTTGGTGATAACCCGACCTCAAATCTATCTTTGAAAAATAGCACGCTCCACGTAGTTGGTCAATTAGATCATCTATTCTGGGCAACGGGTATTGGTTCCTTACCGTCACACGGTTCAATTCACGATAGTCGATACATAACCTCATCAACCCATCCTTATTCTTCACAAATAATACCGGTGCACCCTATGGTGATACACTCGGCCTAATCAATCCTTTATCCAACAACTCTTGCAATTTCTCCTTCAATTCCTTCAATTCTGTCGGAGCCATTCTATATGGTGCCTTCGATATTGGTGTAGTTTCCGGTACCAATTCGATGGAAAATTCCACTTCTCTCTCTGGTGGTATCCCCGGTAGATCTTCTGGGAACATATCCTTAAAATCCTTAACCACAGAAAGGGATTCTATGGTTATTTCCTTCTGCGCGTGTCACCAATGTACGCCAAGAATCCTTCACATCCTTTCTTTAAAAACTTACGAGTCTTCATTACCGATATAAGGTTCGATCGGGTTCTATGTGTCGTTCCTTGAGAACATCACTCTTCTCTAGATAGTAATCTGAAGTGGACTTCTTTCTTTAAAACAATCCACATGGGCATGGTATGCAGCCAACTAGTCCATTCCCAAGATTACATCAAATTCCCCGACCTCCAAACTAATGAGATCAACTTCAAACTCCTTTCCGTCCAATTTCAAAGGACACTTCTTAGATATAGACGTAATAGGGATCGATTCTCTAGTTTGAATATCCATGACTAAAGAATTCCCTAATGCCTCAGGAATTAAATTCATATTCTTAGCCAAGCAATCATTTGGCACTTCTTATCAGAACCTTGCCCTTTGGCGTCGTTCTTATTACCATTATTTCCATTACCGTAGCCTTTACTCTGGTACTTACTTGTACTACCTTCCTTTTCACGATCGTCAGTAGTCGTCCACTTATTATTGTTCCCATCGCGGTTCCATCTTCCTTTATATTCAGTCGACTCTTCTTCTCTTCTCACTTACTGCGATAACTATCTGATTCTTTCTCCACTATCCTTTCCCTATCCAACACTTGATCATAGGTTGGTAGCATTAATGGAGTGATTCTATATCGGATTCGGTCGCTCAAACCAGCTTCAAATTCTCTAGCCTTTTGCGTTTCATCATCGAATAACATTGGGCAAATTCTAACAATTCGGTGAATCTAGCACCATAGTCGTCCACTGTTATACTACCTTGAGTTAGCATCATAAAATCAGCCACTCTGGCGTTTCGAACACTTGCCGGATAATATGATACTATCATTAGTATCATGAATACGAGACATTTTCACGCAGTCTCATACTATAGATCGTCTCCACAGACTAACATTCAATTTATAGGTCATCCACTAGACCACTGGTCGTTTCAATAGACCAGCACTATCTTCATTAGTCAACTTTACTAGACTTATTGGTCGTTTCATTAGACCATTACTATTTTCATCGGCCATTTCAATAGACCATTCTTACTTGTTCCAGGTTAACTTGCACATTTAACACTATTACTCACGCCAATACAAGCATTGCTACTATGCTTAATACTTTCACATGAAAAGGCCGTCCCCAAAAGACGCAACTTTTACAAAAGATCGGTTTACTAGATCTCTGGTCGTTTCAATAGACCAATTATACTTAGGGAAGTCATTTTACTAGACTTTACTTATTCATCGCAGGTCGATTCACTAGACCTACTTTCATTCACATTTTGGCCGTTTTACTAAGCCAATTACTTTTACTTTTGACCACTTCAATAGGTCACTTTATTCTTTCTTACTTGACCGCTTCAATAGGTCACTTTATTCTTTCTTACTTGGCCGCTTCAATAGGTCACTTTATTCTTGTTTCGATCGTTTCATTAGACCAAAACTAAATTCACTTGGCCGTTTCAATAAGCCAATTTATACTTATGGTCTTTTCACTCGACCAATACTTCTCGTTCTAGATTAGCTCACATGCTTTAATATTTAAGAACGAAACAATCAATAAAGACATTTTCTTAGAATAAATCATAAACTTTTACTACGAGGATCTTCTTGGAATAAAATTTAACAAAACAAAATTCTAGTATTTTTCTCTAAACTAGAACTAACTATCAACACTATAAATAAGAATAAACTCTATGTCCCACTTTTCAATCATGGAACACCTTCCTAGGCCTTCCCCTAGGCCTTCCACTTGGCACCCTTGGAACTTTCTTAGAACCTCTTGGCCTACCTCTGGACCTACGAACTGGTACCATTGATGGTTCATCATCATCAATTACAATTGGGGTAGCTTCATTGTCCCAAGGTTAATTTCTACTTCCTCGATCTCTTCTTCAGCTACCAAATTATCTTCCTTTGGCGCTTCATTGCCTACGGGGGTTGTTGGTTCTGACTCCCTAGCTCTGGCTTCCTTTAAGTCTTTCAATTCATAGAACCATTTATACGCTTGTTCTCGAGTTTCATGATAATACCTCTCATTCTGGTCTTTGGTCTCCTTGACTTCTTCAAGTTCTTTGAGAGTGTCTAGTAATGATTTTCTATCTTGCATCCACTTTCCTAGTGTGACATTCACCTTGGTCTTTTCAGCTTCTAATGCCTCGGTTAGTTTCTTAATCTTGAATGAATATCTTTGAATCACCTTTTTCTTAATTGTTCTTTGCTTCAAGTTCATCTTCATGTTTCTTCTAAGTCCGTTTATCAAGACTTAACCATTATCAATGTCATATAACTTAAAGATATAAGACCATAATCATCATTTGCATAAGCAACTTAAAGAATATCATTCTAGTGTAACCCTGCAAGTTTCACTTCCCAAAGTGTTCACTTATATTCCTCATATCCCTTGAGGAATTCTTATCTTAAGTTCTTTCCTAAAATAGTAAGTTTCCATAGTTAACTAGTTTGACTTCAAGCAATCTTAGTCTTCCTAAAACGCTCAAATCAAACCTATTCAATATCAGAGTTCCTATCCCCTTTTAAGCTCTAATCTCATAGCTCTGATACCAACTGTAACGACCCAAACACTCACAAAATAAATAAATTCCATAAACTCGGGAAAATCCCAAACGTCAACATAAATTCAAAACCAACGTTACCATTCAACGGCTAATTTACTTAACCATAATTCAAACTGTGCGGAAGCATAACTAATAATTAAATCCCAACGGCTAGTACAACCCACTAGCTCAACACAAAACAAATTAATGTCTTAAACTTTTCAAAACCTCGGACTGCCCTTCCTCGCAATCCTTCTAGATCCTTAATCTTTACCTGGGAAAAATAATATAAGAAGGGGTGAGCGAACAATGCTCAGTAAGTTCATAAGGGATCTCTCTGGGTACTAAGGAGAGATGACCGAAAGAACGGAGCCAAACAATATTCCAAAGAAAGGCTAATTATCAATAAACTTAACTGTACATATTCAAAATACAGTTACAATATTTAAGAAGTTGTGCCTCTATCACAAGTCCGTCAATTCCAGAGTTTCAAACACCTTTTCAGGGTGTCACACCTTTTCAGGGTGTTAAAAGAATAAAAGACCTTACACCTTTTCAGGGTGTTACACCTTTTCAGGGTGTTAAGAGAATAAGAGACCTTACACCTTTTCAGGGTGCTCCCTTATTATGATATATCATGATAATCAAACTACTTCATCAAGTAGAAATTTAAATGTCTAAGTTTTTTTCAATCAAACTAGACAAGTTCATTTAGTCATTTTCAATCAGACTAATTCCTGCTAAGTCCTTTTCAATCAGACAAAGCTAACTACACCTGTTTCAATTAGATACAGTAACATTCCACATAGTGTTCAAGGTACAAGAACACATAAAGCAATTTCAATTCACTTTAGATACCCATTAAACAATACACATCAAGGGTAAGATCATTCAAAAGACGTTTCATATCATAGGAGTTCAAATACTACCGGCCACTGGGTAGCTAGACTTAGAAAGAATTATTAGGATCCTATTTCAAAGGATGAATCTCAAAAGACTTAGGAACGTAATCCCTTACCTTGGCTTTGCGTTATTCCACTTAGCAAACCTCGTGCACGAATCTACAATCATGCATAAAATAGTCTTAGGATAAGTAATACTATTTACTTCCATCCCCAAATACTTTTCTTTAACTTTCTTAACCTTATGGGTTTATCTTCTTTAACCCCTTTTAAGGTTGATATTCAATCTAGGGTTTGTACTACCCTTTATTTGTATTCCCAAAATACCTTTTTTTGTTTACCAAAATACCCCTAGGGTTTCATTGTTTCTATTCCCAATTAATATGTTTTAGGGTTCCATTATACCCACCCAAACACTATTCACAGTCACTATTCACAGTTACTATTCACAGCCCGGTTACTATTCACCCATTGTTTTCACCTTTCCAAAAGCACACACACACGCATAACACACACTGTAAAAACTAAACACACACACACACACACAGCATATACATAACACACACACACTCAGCACACATATAACGCACACACACACTAGACACACACACTTCACGCACACACACACACACACTTCATCTTTTTCATTAACTCAATCTTACAAACTTTCTCCTCAATTATCAATCATATAAACTCTAGTTCATCTTTAGGGTTAGGGTTTCAATTCAATACTCCCCAATTCACTAACCCAAAATAACACAAAAGATTCAAACTTAGGGAGTGTGGTTTTACCTTGATCCGAACTCCCTTCTTCTTCTCTTCTTCCTTCTTTCTCTCTCTCTCGCGCCTATGCTCACTCTCTCGCGGCTGCGCTCCCTCTCTCTGCTCTCCCGTTCTCTCTCTCTTTTTTTTTTCTTTCTTTGCGGTGGAAAATAATTAGGGTAGGGTAATTAGGAGAGAGTATTTATACTATAAGGGTTTTAATTCCCTAAACTGAAAAGGATTCCAATATCCTATTGGGTTTTAATTTTCTAAAGCCCAAAGTAAACCCAATACTTACTCATTAATTAATTGAGTACAAGATAAATAAAAGAGTCCCACGAAAATAAAATAATTGGGCCATAATTGCCGGTTATTACACATTGTGTTTATTTAGTGTTATATATATACTCTCTCTCTGTTCCGGCTCAAATTTATTCTGGCTTAAATTACAAGGTGTTGTGAGTATGGATAGTGGAGTATGAATTATTAAAGGGGTAGAGAATAATAAGAAGACTTTGACCAATAAGTCCCTCAGCCAAATGAAAATGACCAATAAAGACTGACATTTTGGAACTCGCCAAAAAATTCTTGAAATTTTCGCATGACCAAATAGCCCCTCCTCCCTTACGCGTGCAATAGCACAGCCAGCGAATCTTCATGCCACGTTTTCTCTTCCTCTTCCTCCTATTTTTTTCTCTTTCTCTCCCTCCTACTTTTTCTCTCTCTTGTTTTTTTCTCCTCAAAAATTTAAAATGTAATATCTCAAAATCTAGAAATTGAAAAAATAATCCGAGACCACCGTTTTAATCTTGTCGTCAAAACGAATCAAACAAGTACACTCAACACATAATTCAAATTTTAGAAATAAAATTCTCATTTTTCACTAGTAAAAATTTGAGAAAATCATTTTTCATTTCTCAATTATTTTCACAAATTTAGAAAATAAAATTTTAATTTTTCACCTGTAAAATTATTTCTCAACTGATTTTTCAATTGTGTCATTTTTTCATTTTTCACTAGTAAAATCATTTCTCAACTGATTTCACAGTTGTGTCATTTTTTCATTTATCAGTTTTGAAAACTGATAAATTCATCTCTCAATTTTTCACAATTATTATAATAACTCAGAAATGTATTTCACAGTTGTTCACGCATGAATTTGAATATAATAATTGGGACATTCATTTCACAGTTGTTCACACATGAGTTTGAGTTTAATAACTGAGACAGTGATTTCACAGTTATGTCATTTTTTAATTTTCGCTTGTAAAAACGGATAATGTCATCGCTCAATTTTTCACAATTATTATAATAACCGAGACATTCATTTCACAGTTGTTCAAACATGAATTTAAATATAATAACAAGGACATTCGTTTCTCAATTGTTCCCACATAAGTTGAGTATAATAATTGAAAATTCATCTTTCAATTTTTCACAATTGATACTCATTTTCACAGTTGTGTATTGTCAAATGCTCTTTAAACAATTTTAAAATAAATTTATTTTGTTGTTTGAAGCTAAAAAATTTAGCTAATAAATGTAAAGTGACATCATGTGTGAAACAATTGATAACTCAATCTTGTATTTGTTTAAAGTTAAAAAAAAAAAGAACATACTCTCATTTCAACTCTTGACAATTAATTTTTTTTATTATCATTAAAAATTGGGTAAATGTTTAATTATGAAAAATGCTTCTACCCACAATAAATAAATAAATAAACAAACTTGACAAATGTGATTTTGTAGTGTTATATTTAAAACAGTTCAAAGAAGGCACAAGTATGAGATTGGTAGTGGTAGAGTCCACCATTTAAGAGCAAGAGGTCTTGGCTTCAAACCTTGGTTCAAGCAATATATTTTTAATTATTTCTAGTCATCAAAGATGAAGGTGGGGAAGGGTGGCGCCGGTCGTACTTGACGGAGGTCCGGCGGCGGAGGTGGGTTGCGGCGGTCGGAGTTGATTAGAGGTCCGGCGGCGGCGGTTGTGGGCGGCCGCTGTGGTGGGTTGTGGCAGCGGTGGTAGGCGGCGACGGTCAGTCAAAGTCAAAGGTAAAGGAGGTGGTCAAAGATGGTCAATGGTTAGAGGTGTGATAGGATTTTATTTAGGCTGGGGGAACTTTTGCCATTTAAAAAGTGTGAGGGATTTATTGGTAAAATTGATTTCAACACAAGGACCCTAAGGTAGAATATGAAATGTTGTGTTTTTATTGGCAAATACCACTTACCCCTAGGGACTTATTGGTAACAATCTCAATAATAAGTAGGCTAGTTGATGTGAGTATGACAAGTGAGTTCTCATTGATTAAAAAATATTATAACTTTCGGTTTAAGATTTTTTTCATATAAGCGAGACATCTAAAATGACAAATTTTACAATTTTAAATGATAGGGAAAGAGTATATTTATTGATGAGGATGTATAAAAATCAATTTAAACCCTCTATTTTTATAGAAAGCAGAAAAAATGCTTTTAATTATTTGAAAAACGAATAAAATAACCTCTCTCTTTTTTCCTTAGAGAATCCAAGTTACACTAGCAAAATTTCCAGTGAATCCAGACATGTGAGTAGCTAGCTAGATGATAAGAAAACTAAGATAAGGGTTGGTCCCCTTTCTTGAGAGCATAATTGAGTTGCTCCATCCTCTTTTGGGCCTCACCAGCAATGCAACTTTTATACCACATGGCACATGCCATACATCCACATAAGTTTAAAGTTGTTTTAGTTTGGACACTTAGTTCATTAATTGTATTTTAACTGTTATTCTCATAAACAAATACTTCCTCTGTTTCAAAATACATGTCGTTTTAAACTTTTTCACACATATTAACAAATGCAATTAATACATATCAAAAAAAACTTATGTGCCCCTAACAAAATCCAATTTCCTAGACAGTTTGAATGCTTATACAAGATACATTTTATAATTAATGAATAGGGGTATAATAGGTAGACATGAGTAAATATGTCTTGTTAATAGTAAAACGTCAAGTATTTTGGAACAAAAATTAACTCCTAAAACGTCATGTATTTTAAAACGGAGGGAGTATCATTCAGTAGTAAAAAATTGAATTTTATTCATTGAACAATTGATATAAGCCCCAATAGCATATATACTCTCTCCGTCCCAAAATGATATTCATACTTTTTTCAACATTATTACGAAAGATCTTTGAGCAATAATTTCAAGTTGATTCAATTATCCTAATGAAATTTTAAAACTTGTTATTGATACACCATCAACGATACCATCAATAACAAGTTTTAGATTTTCATTAAGATAATTGAATCAACTTAAATCATTGCTCAAAGTTCTTTCATAATAATATCTGAGAAAAAAAAAGTGAATATTACTTAACTGAGGGAGTACTATATAATACTTGTTCATTAGTTCTGATTGTTTCATCTTCGGTTTAATTTCTAATCGCCACTCGAGCCGTATTAATAGATCCCCTTCACGACCCAGTTGGAAATATTTTTTTAGGTTCACTTCGAGTGAGCCCTATTGTTGATTCTAAATAAAGTTGACCGAATTCAATATTCAAATTTATGATATGAGTCACAAAGTTAGTACCATTTTTTATTTGATATTCTATTGATAAGTTTTACATTTTTAAAATGTTCATATTTGTTTTATTTATTTTATCTTATTTATCATACTCACACTTAAAATGTGGGTCTTGTTGAGAGTCAACACCGACTCTCTAGAGAGTTTTTGAACGTTCCATGTCCAACGCCTTTGAAGAAGTAGGGAAATGCTTCGTTGGTCACCGCTATTAAGAAGTCTATAGAGATATTGGGTTGTTTTCTTAACCGACCTAGTTGCCTATAAATAAGGGATTGGGGTTCCCATTTTGTGTGTCAGTCTGTAAGGAGTCGAGACCTTTTGAGAGTGTGTGAGCCGTGAGTGCTATTGTGGGTTACGTTCTAGTGTGCTCAAGTCCATTGTGTTCTAGAGAGTGTGTGGTTTGAATACTTACACTCTTTCCATTGTAAGTTATAATTAATAAATAATAATAGTGAGTATTATTATTACTTGTGGTTCGTCAATTGTGGTATGAAAACCAACAATTTGGTATCAGAGCGGTACGACCCGGGATTGTGGGAACCGCTGTTGAGGTGTTGTTTGAGGCATCGTTCGGGATCGTTAAAGGTGCACAGTAGGAAACTGGGAAGCTCGTGGTGAGAGACCAAGCTTACTTGATGACGTGCAAGAAGGCAGTACCATGTCACGATGGCAGATCCAGCAAGCGCATTTGGAGGAGTCCAGAGACTAAAAAATGGTAATTACAAGTATCGGCGAACTTGTATGCAGTCGTACTTACAAGGACAAGAGTTGTGGAATATTGTGGGTGGTAGCGAGACCACGCCACCAGAGAAGGAGGACACTCAAGCATTCCGTAAATGAGAAGAAAAAGGCGGGAAAGCTATGTACGCGCAAAAGATTAGCGTTGAGGAGGAACTTTTGGAGCATGTCAAGGATGCACAAACTCCAAAAGAGATGTGGGACATGTACACCGCGCTATTTTCGAGGACAAATGAGGCTCGGCTATAGATGCTCAAAAATGAACTAATGACGACTACCCAGAAGGATCTAACTATAAGTCAATACTTTCATAAAATCAAATCTTTATGTCATGAAATCTAGAAGTTAGATCTAGATTCAAAGATCAAAGAGCAAAGGATGAAAATAATAATCATCCACAGATTGAGGCCCGAGTTTAAGGTGCTAGTTACTGTGATTCGTGGTTGGGCCACACAACCATCTCTATTGGAACTAAAGAGCTTGTTGGCCAGCCAAGAAACACTAGACAAGCATACTTCAACACCGAAGTTGAGAATGAGGAGGAAGCACTCTTCAGCAATCAAGGTTGCGGAAGGCAAGGACATTTTACTTCGAGATGGAAAAAGAAAGAGGAGATCCAAGATGACCTTGAAGAATCAAGGAACAAAGGATGTACTCGTGCAGGGGGAGCGAGGACAAGAAATAAAGATCACTATCGACTTGAATATTGGAGGCAAAACAATGAGTGCTACAACTACGGTCGCAAGGGGCATTTCTTGAAAGACTGTCCCTTTCGAAAAAAGGTTGTCGAACGGAATAGAGTCACAATTAAATACCCATGCGATAGTGAATATGAGTGGGACATGGAAGCATACTTCGTGGATGTAAAGCTTCACAAAGACAATCCAGAAGAAGAAAAGTGGTTTGAAGACCATGTCCATCCATTTATCGATGAAAACAAGATTGATGAAGCGGAAAGTGAAGAAGAGATCGACTTCGATGAAGGTCGATGGTTTGAAGATCTAGCGGCCATGATCAATGTTAGATGTAAGGATAGTCTGGATGACTATGAAACATCTAGAGCGTTAACAAGCTTGGTTGAAACAGGCCTAGAAGAAACGACAATTGGAGTGATCGATACAAATATGGATGCTTCGAAGCTCGTGGACAAAGAAAAGTCTGAGATTAAAGGGGAGAAACACCAAGAAGACTCAATAGTAAAGCGAGGTAAGTCCACGACACTAAATCTATCATCAAGCTATGATATTTTTAACTTAAGCTCGTTTGAGATACCAAAAAGCACGAAGGAAACACCCGAATTTGAAGAGGAACTTATGTCTTGTCAACATAATGATAAAGAAGTAATATGATACTATGGAGTTGACAATGTCGCGACCCCGACCCCGCGGGCCCGGAGTACGCGAGCTGGACGTCGACTTAAACAATAAACTCTAAAATAATGAAGATAAAAATTTCCTTTTATACCAAAAGATGATAACACCAAGTTTTGTAAATCAAAGTTTAATAATAACAAAGTACACTAATATAAGCTCCACAAGCTTATACCCTAAAATATAACATGTACAATTCTTACGACGTCATTGTTTGGTGACACTATCCCAAAGTTATACATTTAAATAATGCAAACCGAATAACAACCTTCCCCAAAAAGCTATATCCACACTCGACGTCCTGTCTCGTGATCAGCGAGTCTAATCCTTTCCACCTGGGGGGGTTAAGGAAAAACAAAGACAAAAGAAAAGGGGGTGAGATAAATCTCAATAAGTCACTAATGCAACTACATGACATGCTAAATGCAATAAGCAATAAACAATAATAAATATCACTTAGCACATAGCATTTATCAGTTAACAGATAGCAGCGGAAATAAACAAATAACAAAGGATATTAGCCAAGGTTTCCCAACTGATATAACCAAATAAAGGTCGCTGCGCAGCTTCAATAATCAACAATCAACATCTTCATAGTAGCATGAAAGCTTGAAGAGAAAACCCCCGGTACCGGAACCAATAACCAATAATAGCAAGGGAATATGACACAAAGTCATATCCCAAACCGAACAGCTATAATGCTCACAAAGGAGCTAGCTCATCTCACATCCAAGGCCAATCTGTAGGAGGGTAATAATTGGGCAAAACAATGGTCAACATCATAATGGACTTGGCTTGTGCCATCATAATATTTCGCATCGCCCGAAACACACACAAACACCAGCTGGACTTTCAAGTAAAGGCTAAGTAATAAAATACTAGCACGATGAACAACTAATAATTCCAAAGTAGGGAACCATACCAAGAAGTCACCAAGAAAGTGAAATGAACCAACAACACACAATTAAAGTGTTCCAATAATCTCAACAATGATAACACCATTCCCATATCACATTCAATCACAAAGGATCCAGTTAACTCAAGAACACAACCAAAACTACTCACTCATCCCGAAGAGCTCAAGGAGAGCTTTAAAACGATAACTTATACACCTAAAACGGAGTCCGGATGAACAAGATATGGCCCTCGAAAGATTGGACAAAAAGGGGAAATAAATTTCACGACAGGGGAGAGGGTGTGTGCGCCTCCTATGGGAGGGTGCGCGCGCCTCCTATGATCAGAAGGAAAATCAAAATTGGGAGAGGGGAGGGTGCGTGCGCCTCCTATAGGAGGGTGCGCGCGCCTCCTATGATCAGAAGGTTTTGAACTTTGAAGCCATTGAGGGAGCGCACGCCCCCTAGAACAAGGTGCGCGCGCCTCCAGGAAACAAAAAATTTGTTCAAGAAGGGCATAAGGGTGTGCACGCCTCCCTTGAAAGGGTGCGCGCGCCCCCTTGCCCGGAGAGGCGAATTCCGGCCAAAATCTGGGTTTCTACCATTAACAACCCAAATCAAACCCAAACTCATCTTCACCATTTCTAACACTACCAAGATGTGAACTAAAGTACCTACGCCATTTTGAGCCAAAAGAACTCCTATAACATCATCTAAGGAACCTCAATCAAGGATGATTCAAATACCAAATTTTCACAAAATGAACAAAAATGTACATCATCTCAAAATCAACCAAAGAAGCAATAAATGGAAATCATAGTATCCTCTAAGTATAGGATGAACATTTTTAGCATAAATGGGGGAAAAGCAACTTACCCGGATTTTTTCAAAGGTGACGGAACTCGAAATTTCTTGGCTTCCTACGATCCTATCGACGATCTAAACATGTTTCATATTATGGGAAATGAGAAAAGATGAGAGGAAGAGGATGAAAATGAAGAGAGAAGGAAGAGAAGAAAAACTTACCTTTTCTTGCTATGGAAGAGAGAGAGAGAGAGAGAGCTGGGAATGGGAGTAGGGTGAGGTGAGGGAGAAGAGGGGGAGTAGGGAGAATTATTTCAAAAACTTACACTTAGACCCCCTCCCCACTAACTACACACTCTAATACTTCCTACTAACAACTAAGACCAAATATTACTACACTAGCACAATTGACCCAATTAAAATGCTAGGCATAATTTATTATGAACATAAAATGCACACATAAATTATTAATTAAATAATAACTTAAACAATTAAATGAGAAATAAATAAATAATTAAATATTTATCATTAGAAAATAGAGGCGGGTTTTCGGGTCGTGACATTCACTCCCCTTAAAGAAAATTCGACCCGAATTTTAGCGAGACTTACCCGAATTAAAAAGCCACGGATATCTACGCTCCATCTCCTCTCGAAGCTCCCAAGTCGATTCCTCAACGTTGTGATTCCTCCAAAGAACTCTAACCAACGGAATGCTTTTGTTCCTCAACTCTTGGACTTTGGCATCTAAAATACGAACTGGTCGTTCCTCGTAGGTCATATCAGGCTCTATATCCTCCGGTACCCTCGGTAACACGTGATATGGATCATGAACATACTTCCGAAGCATAGAAACGTGAAAAACGCTATGTAACCGGTCTAAAGATGGTGGTAACGCAAGTCGATACGCCAGAAGTCCCACCTTTCCCAGAATCTCAAACGGACCTATAAACCTCGGAGCCAATTTGCCTTTCTTCCCGAACCTTCGGATACCCACCTTCGGAGATACTTTCAAGAACACAAAATCACCGGTCTGAAAACTAAGATCTCGCCTTCGGTTATCTGCATAGCTCTTATGTCGACTCTGGGCTGTTTTCAATCGATCCCGGATAACTCTAACTTTCTCAACTGAGTCCTGAAGCAAATCAATACCCACGATCTTCGCTTCACCGACCTCATCCCAACAGATAGGCGATCTACATTTTCTCCCATATAAGGCCTCATAAGGTGCCATCTCGATACTAGCCTGATAACTGTTGTTGTAAGAGAATTCCACTAACGGTAAATGTCTATCCCAAGAATCGGAAAAGTCTATCGAACAAGCTCGCAATATATCCTCCAGAATCTGAATGGTCCTCTCGGACTGACCGTCGGTCTGAGGGTGAAAGGCTGTACTGAATCGCAAATCTGTACCCAAAGCTCCCTGAAACGCCTTCCAGAATCTAGAAGTAAACCTCGGGTCTCGATCTGACACAATGCTAACCGGAACCCCATGTAATCTAACAATCTCATCAATATAAAGGGTCGCGAGTTTCTCCATCGAGTATCTGATATCAATAGGCAAGAAATGTGCACTCTTGGTTAGTCTATCCACGATTACCCAAACACTGTCATGCTTCCTACGGGTACGAGGTAGTCCCGTAACGAAATCCATAGTCACATGCTCTCATTTCCACTCCGGAATCTCTAACGACTGAAGTAGTCCTGCGGGTCTCTGATGCTCGGCTTTGACCTGCTGACAAGTTAAACATTTCGAAACATACTCGGCTATTTCCCTCTTCATGTTGTTCCACCAAAAGTGTTGTTTCAAATTTTGATACATCTTCGTACTACCCGGATGAATAGTATATCTCGATTTGTGACCCTCATCTAAAACTTGCCTCTTTATTCCACCAACATCGGGTACACACAAACGACCACGGAAAGTCAACACTCCAACCGGACTCATAGAAAAATCCTAGAAGTTATTTTCCTTCATTTTACCCATTACTTTCACTAACTCGGGATCTTCCTTTTGAGCTTCTTTTATCCTCTGAATTAGGGTCGGAGATACCCTAATATTCGCAAAAATAGCCCCATGTCTCGATTCACGAGGACACCAATCTCGAACATCCTCAAGCATTTTCCACTCTCGAACCATCATCGAAGCCACATAAGACTTTCGACTAATCGCATCGGCTACCACATTTGCCTTCCCTGGATGATAAGAAATCGTACAATCATAGTCCTTTAAAAGTTCCATCCATCGACGCTGTCGGTTGTTCAATTCCTTTTGAGAGAAGAGGTATTTCAAACTCTTGTGATCGGTAAAAATCTCAAACTTCGCTCCATAAAGGTAATGCTTCCACTTATGCAACACAAAGACTATCGCAGCCAACTCCATATCATGAGTAGGGTAATTCTGTTCACTAGGGGTCAACTTCCTCGAAGCATACGCAATTACTTTACCATTCTGCATCAAAACACAACCCAAACCCTCTTTCGAAGCCTCACTGTAAATTACTAAATCATCATTCCCATTCGGTAACGCAAGAATAGGAGTCGTAGTTAATCTCTTCTTTAATTCATCAAAGCTACTTTGACATTTTTCACTCCACACAAACGGTACATCCTTCCGGGTCAACTGAGTCATCGGAGTAGCAATCCTCGAAAACCCTTCTATGAACCTTCTGTAATACCCGGCTAAACCCAGAAAACTTCTGATCTCGGTAACTGACTCGGGTCTCTTCCAATCCACTATGGCTTCTATCTTTGAAGGATCCACAGAAATCCCATCTTTAGAAATAACATGACCCAGAAATGAAACCTTCTCGAGCCAAATTCGTATTTACTAAACTTCGCAAACAATTGCTCCCTCGCAAGAATGGATAAAACCGTCCTCAAGTGCTGCTCGTGCTCCTCTCGAGATTTAGAGTAGACAAGAATGTCGTCGATGAAGACCACCACAAATGAGTCAAGATAAGGATGGAAAACCCGGTTCATCAAATCCATAAATACGGCAGGTGCGTTAGTCAACCCAAACGGCATAACCAAGAATTCATAATGACCATAACGAGTGCGAAAGGCAGTTTTCGGAACATCCTCCGATCGAATCTTCAACTGATGGTACCCACTCCTCAAATCAAGTTTAGAAAACACAACTGAGCCTTGGAGCTGATCAAATAAATCATCGATGTGAGGTAGAGGATACTTGTTATTCACCGTAACCTGATTCAACTTTCGGTAATCGATACACAATCTCAAAGAACCATCTTTCTTCCGCACAAACAGAACCGGTGCTCCCCACGGAGAGACACTAGGGCGGATAAACCCTCGATCAAGCAACTCTTGCAACTGAACCTTTAGTTCCTTCAACTCTGCGGGATCCAATCTATACGGTGCCTTTAAAATCGGAGCTGTACCCGGCAAAAGATCTATACAAAATTCTATCTCGCGATCGGGAGGCATATCATATTCAGAAGAGAAAACATCGGGAAATTCCCTAACTACCCGAACACTCTCCAAACTAGGGGATTCTTTTCTAGTATCAAGCACACTAGCCAAGTAACCCTCACAACCACGATGCAATAATCTCTTAGCTTTCATATAAGAAATCATACGAAAATTTCTACCAAAAGGCATAGCCTCAAAAGTAAATTTAGGCATATTGGGAATAGAAAAAGTAACAATCTTTCTACGACAATCAACAGAAGCATGAAACTTGCTCAACCAATCCATACCCAAAATGACATCAAAATCTTGAATATGAAGGACTACCAAGTCCGCACACAAGATACGACCACATATAAGCACATCACAAGAACGCAAGACTTTATCAGTCACCAAACATTCTCCTATAGGGGTCGACACCTCTAGCACATAGGGCAAAGACTCAGATGCAGCATTTAGCATAGAAGCAAATTGCACAGATATGTAAGAATGAGATGATCCTGGATCTACTAACGCACGTGCGCTCACATTAGACACAGAAACAATACCTCCAATAACGGATGGATCATCAGTAGCTTGTTGTTGATTCATGGCAAATACCCTTCCTTGGACCTTGGGCTTCCCCGTAGCATCCCTTTTCTGACCCTGAGTAGTACCAACTCCTGACCCGGATGGTTGACCCTTGCCTCTAGTACAATCCCTTGCGAAATGCCCCATTTGACCACAATTGATACACCTTCCTTGTTTCTTCCAACACCGGTCCTCTGAATGACCTTCCTTTTGGCAATAGGAACAAAGTCTCCTATTTTGGTTCCCTTGGTTCCCGGAAGGAGTGCCCGGGTTCCTTGGGATTGGTTTCCCTCGGGACTGAGATTGTCCCCCAAAGTTACCTCGGTTATCAGAACGGGATTGTGGCTTGCTCTGCCCTCCTTGCTTGCTAGTGTTAGTCACCTCGACCTTCTTCTTATGCTCCTCTATATCCTGCTCGATTAAGTATGCACGGTCTACCGCATCCTGGAATGTCACAATCCTCTGGGCTATAAGCTGAGTCCGAATAGAAGTCTTCAAACCCCGGATGAATCTCATAGCTTTCTGCTCCTCAGTCCTCACAAGATAGTCACAATACCGGGCTAATTCTGTGAACTTAGCCGAGTATTGAACTATAGACAACAAACCTTGCTCCAAGTTGAGAAGCTCGATCTCCTTTCGGTTTTGATCCACTACCGGAATGAAATGCTCTTTGAACTTCCGCACAAACAATTCCCATGCATACACCGTATGAGTATCATCCCAACTTGCTTTAACTCCTTTCCACCAATGCTCGGCGGCCCCAACCAATTTATAAGCCGCAAACCAGACTCTATCCTCGTCCGTGCACCCAAACACATCATAAATTTTCTCCATAGACTCAATCCATAGTTCGGCCTTCTTCACATCGGGCTCACCATCGGACTCTCTTGGTTTTAATTTCAGAAATTGCTCCAACCCGTAACGTGGAGGAGCCATATATTCCTCTCTTGGCCCTTGGTCATGAATAGCCTTCATGGCCGCCTCAAACATGCCTTGGAACATGGCACGGTTCTCTTCCAGAAGATCATTCTGATTCTGAGCCCCACTAGAACCTTCACCCGTTCTTCTTCTAGCCATTGGGAACAATTACCTGCATAAAACATCAACCGTTACTCACTCGTAACACAACTACCCTCCTAGGTCATACTAGTCCACCTAGACTTATACTTAGAGCTAAACCATAGCTCTGATACCAACTGTCGCGACCCCGACCCCGCGGGCCCGGAGTACGCGAGCTGGACGTCGACTTAAACAATAAACTCTAAAATAATGAAGATAAAAATTTCCTTTTATACCAAAAGATGATAACACCAAGTTTTGTAAATCAAAGTTTAATAATAACAAAGTACCACTAATATAAGCTCCACAAGCTTATACCCCAAAACATAACATGTACAATTCTTACGACGTCATTGTTTGGTGACACTATCCCAAAGTTATACATTTAAATAATGCAAACCGAATAACAACCTTCCCCAAAAAGCTATATACACACTCGACGTCCTGTCTCGTGATCAGCGAGTCTAATCCTTTCCACCTGGGGGGGGTTAAGGAAAAACAAAGACAAAAGAAAAGGGGGTGAGATAAATCTCAATAAGTCACTAATGCAACTACATGACATGCTAAATGCAATAAGCAATAAACAATAATAAATATCACTTAGCACATAGCATTTATCAGTTAACAGATAGCAGCGGAAATAAATAAATAACAAAGGATATTAGCCAAGGTTTCCCAACTGATATAACCAAATAAAGGTCGCTGCGCAGCTTCAATAATCAACAATCAACATCTTCATAGTAGCATGAAAGCTTGAAGAGAAAACCCCCGGTACCGGAACCAATAACCAATAATAGCAAGGGAATATGACACAAAGTCATATCCCAACCCGAACAGCTAGAATGCTCACAAAGGAGCTAGCTCATCTCACATCCAAGGACAATCTGGAGGAGGGTAATAATTGGGCAAAACAATGGTCAACATCATAATGGACTTGGCTTGTGCCATCATAATATTTCGCATCGCCCGAAACACACACAAACACCAGCTGGACTTTCAAGTAAAGGCTAAGTAATAAAATACTAGCACGATAAACAACTAATGATTCCAAAGTAGGGAATCATACCAAGAAGTCACCAAGAAAGTGAAATGAACCAACAACGCACAATTAAAGTGTTCCAATAATCTCAACAATGATAACACCATTCCCATATCACATTCAATCACAAAGGATCCAGTTAACTCAAGAACACAACCAAAACTACTCACTCATCCCGAAGAGCTCAAGGAGAGCTTTAAAACGATAACTTATACACCTAAAACGGAGTCCGGATGAACAAGATATGGCCCTCGAAAGATTGGACAAAAAGGGGAAATAAATTTCACGACAGGGGAGAGGGTGCGTGCGCCTCCTATGGGAGGGTGCGCGCGCCTCCTATGATCAGAAGGAAAATCAAAATTGGGAGAGGGGAGGGTGCGTGCGCCTCCTATAGGAGGGTGCGCGCGCCTCCTATGATCAGAAGGTTTTGAACTTTGAAGCCATTGAGGGAGCGCACGCCCCCTAGAACAAGGTGCGCGCGCCTCCAGGAAACAGAAGGTTTTGTTCAAGAAGGGCATAAGGGTACGCACGCCTCCCTTGAAAGGGTGCGCGCGCCCCCTTGCCCGGAGAGGCGAATTCCGGCCAAAATCTGGGTTTCTACCATTAACAACCCAAATCAAACCCAAACTCAATCTTCACCATTTCTAACACTACCAAGATGTGAACTAAAGTACCTACGCCATTTTGAGCCAAAAGAACTCCTATAACATCATCTAAGGAACCTCAATCAAGGATGATTCAAATACCAAATTTTCACAAAATGAACAAAAATGTACATCATCTCAAAATCAACCAAAGAAGCAATAAATGGAAATCATAGTATCCTCTAAGTATAGGATGAACATTTTTAGCATAAATGGGGGAAAAGCAACTTACCCGGATTTTCTCAAAGGTGACGGAACTCGAAATTTCTTGGCTTCCTACGATCCTATCGACGATCTAAACATGTTTCATATTATGGGAAATGAGAAAAGATGAGAGGAAGAGGATGAAAATGAAGATAGAAGGAAGAGAAGAAAAACTTACCTTTTCTTGCTATGAAAGAGAGAGAGAGAGAGAGAGAGCTGGGAATGGGAGTAGGGTGAGGTGAGGGAGAAGAGAGGGAGTAGGGAGAATTATTTCAAAAACTTACACTTAGACCCCCTCCCCACTAACTACACACTCTAATACTTCTTACTAACAACTAAGACCAAATATTACTACACTAGCACAATTGACCCAATTAAAATGCTAGGCATAATTTATTATGAAACATAAAATGCACACATAAATTATTAATTAAATAATAACTTAAACAATTAAATGAGAAATAAATAAATAATTAAATATTTATCATTAGAAAATAGAAGCGGGTTTTTGGGTCGTGACAGACAAGGACTTACTTAACAAGTCACATTGCGACAAGGAAGAACAACTCGAGGTTGAAGCTGTAGACACCCCGATCTCGCACCCCCAGACAAACCCTTTTGACCGGTCTAAACCCTAAAATTGACTTAGAACCCTCGATTTGGCTACGCGGGAGTACCGTGAGCCTTATCGGTGCATCAAATTGATTAACAGACTTCAAATTCATGATTAGAGCCAAAAAAAAATGAGTAAACAGACATGTACTTCAATTTTTGAGCTGCGGGACCCGAAACGGGGCCCGAACCCCTAAAACTGCTCGTTATCGTCCATTCCGTGCATTTAAAAATACATTATTGTCAATTAAAAAAGTGGACTAGTTTTACCAGAAAGGAAATTGTGCGCGCGTCCTACAACTATGAAGGATATTCCAGTCCTTAAACTATTGAAGGGGTTTCGTGAAATTTGGAAAGTGTCCCATCATTTTAAGGCAACAGGCTTAAGCTAAAGGGCTCTATAGTGAAAAGCCCATTTTAAAAACACGCAGTTACAATGTAAATTTAATTGATACTCATGAGTCATAACTTGAAAAACTTCATAACTATAAACACTTTCATAAAAAAATGTTTTTTTTTTTACACCCAAACTTGAAATTGAAGGGACATAAATAAGATTTTGTTGTGTTTCTACTAAAGATGAAAAATTACAAATTAAACAAGAAAAAATAAAAATTTAATCAAATCTTCATATTTCAATTTTAATTTCTCATTTTTAAGTTTATTGATTTCTCTTGTTAAATTTTCATATACTTGTGTGTATATATAAACATTTAAAAATAACCTTCATAATACTTTGAATTTTATGATTACTTTAATGAGGAGTATAAAAGAAAATTTGAAAGCATCCAACAAAAAAAGTTAACAAAAATTTATTTTGAGGGTCATTTGAGTACCTTTGATTAGTTGAGTGATGAAATTGAATTGATGATGCCAACAACGTTCGTATCAGCTCAAATCCAGCGTTTCGGATAATTCCAACAAGTCCTTGAATGGCCTGAAACACAATGAACAAACGTAAACTAAGCCGGAGCTTCTCCACCGAAAGCCCCCCGGCGTAAGAGTAAGAATATGGTTTTTGAGAGAGAAATTTACAAGAATTTAGAGTCAAGAGATTCGTTACCCATAATTGCCGAAGTGGTTATATTTATAAGTGATTTGAAGTTATTTCCCGGCTTGGAAAGGAAGTTAGGGAGTCTTGGAGGTTTATGACTGAACTAGGAAAGTAGAATCCCAATCAGGGATGTATTCTGGTAGTTTTCTTATAGGAGGAGGCCTCCTTATTTAGAGGTAATTCCTTAATTGAATACTCCCTCCGTCCCATTGAGAGTGAGACTAGAGGAGTGGGCACGATATTTAAGATAAAGTGATAAATATGTGGTAGAAAATGAAGAGAGAGAATGAGTGGGGTAAATAGTGGTGTTGGTTGAATAAAATGAGTGGTGGAAAATGAAGAGAGAGAATGAGTGGGGTTAAATAGTGGGGAATGATGAATATAAGTATATTAAAACATTTCCATTTTGGGTAGTCTCACTAGTGGGACGGCCCAAAAAGGAAAGAAGTCTCACTTCTAGTGGGACGGAGGGAGTATGTCTTAGACTCTACATGTACATTCCTTATTTAGATAGAATTCAATAAGGTATTGAGTACTGACCAAGTCATTAAGCACATGGCCTTGGTCGGTCTAAGACTCCTCGCCCTCATCCTAGATAAGACCGAGGAGGGTAGTCATGGTACTTGGGACTTTGGTCCCCTTGGAACTAGGTTGGTAGGCATACACTTCCTCATGGTCGGCCTATGCAAGGCCGAGGAAGGCATGTGGTGTCCAAGACTTGGTCTTCGTCTTCCATTGGCTTGGTCGACATGTATGAATACCGAGGAGGTAAGGTGTTGTGCTGGGTGGGCTTGGCCCATGTCCCAGGTCATGTAATTCCTCTTGTAGGTCCAAGGTTTGGTGTGCGGCTTTGGTAGGCACGCACTGCTTGTGGTAGGCACACACTTCTCATTGTAGGCATTGTAGCTTGCTAGGCATTATAGCCTAGTAATTCAAGGTTGGTAGTCCCAATCCCTTGATCCTAGTGGGCTTTGCCAAGGTATGACCCGACTCATGGTTGTGCTAGGTTTATACCGTTCATAAATAGCTAAAACTCTAATGACACATATGACGATACGACAAAGTTGGGTGGTAAGTTAAATGTTTAAGAATTTGAGTTACCTATGTGAAGATTTTGCTTTGCCTAAATGTTAATTTTGCTTCTAATGTAATTCTAGGTATTATATTGTTTTTTCAGGATGGGAATCAGCAAATGAAAGTCATATTCGCTCAAAGAAAAAAAAAGTCATATATTCAATAATACAGAAATTCCACTTTGGCAAAGAGTGTACTCGTATTAGAGAAGGCACTTAGAGGGTGGGTGGCATTTTTGTTTTCGTTTTTAGGATAAGAAATGTACTCCCTCCGTCCTAGGATGGCCAAACGGAACCAGAACCGGACCGGAAAAGCACGGAATCGGAGTAAACCGGCGAATAAACCGGAATCGCCATTCATCCGGGCCGGTTACGGTTCACATAAATGGCGAAGCGGACCGGAACCAGACCGAAAATCCCTTGTTTTTCAATAATTTTAAAGTGGGGGATCGGAACCGGACCGGAACCGGATTGTGCCAACCGAAACCGGAACCGGGGTAAGCACGGGCCGGTTCAGGGTCACATATATGCCGAACCGGAACCGGTTTTGGCCATCCATAATCCGTCCCATCCGAAACAGGATTTTGGTAAACTTGACTTTACTTTGATCAAGTCTTTTGAAAAAAATATAATAATCCAAAAAAAAAAATTAAAAAATTGTTATTGTATCACAATTAATAATACTCTCAATAACAATTTGTAAATTTATATTAGGATAATTATTTTTTATTTAAATAACATGGTCAAAGTATAAAAAAGCTACCTAAATCTTATTTCGAGCGGTACCTATGGAGTATAGGATATGAAAACAAAATATGAAAATAAAAGATTAAAAAAAAAAAACAACAACAACAACAGAAACTTGTGGCTGAAAATGGCTATCAGTTTTCCTCCCATAGCTCAAATTCCATTCACAAGGTCCCCTTCTTTCGCTTTCTATTTTGAAGGGTCAGAGTCAAATTTTTGGTTGCTTATTTTTTTTGTAAGAAACAATCATAAGTAACCAAGATTCCCTTCCAAAATTGGGATCTTAAATAAGAACCATAAACAACTGCAGTTAATTAGAATTGTTAATTCTTAGCAGATTATACTTCACATGCCAATCCCCAAAGTGCACCTTTTTGAGGTTTATTTATGGCCTACAATCTATGTTCCCACTTTAGTGTAGAGTAAGTGAGAATATCATATTCATGTCAATCCAGAAATAGGATAAGATTAATTACTGACCTCTCTCTGTTATTCTCCTCCAAGTGTGTGTGTGTGTGTGTGGTAGAGAATTCGTGTAGTTGGGGCCATGTCAGGTGGTGGTGGTGGTGGTGGTGGTGGGTGTAGTATAGTATGGTTTAGGAGAGATCTGAGGGTGGAAGACAACCCTGCCCTAGCAGCTGGGGTTAGGGCAGGTCAAGTAATTTGTGTATACATATGGGCACCTGAAGAGGAAGGCCATTATTATCCGGGCAGGGTTTCAAGATGGTGGCTAAAACAGAGTTTATCCATTCTTGATTCATCTTTGAATAACCTGGGGACTTCTCTCATCACTAAGAGATCTTCTGATAGTGTTTCTTCTCTCCTTGATGTTATCAAGTCTACTGGTGCTACTCAGCTATTCTTCAATCACTTATATGGTCAGTCACTCAGCCCAAATCTCAATTTCATTTCATTTTCTTCCAAAATAAAAAAAATAAAAAAAAATCTGTTGATTTCTTGAAATTTGATACTTTTAGTGTTTTGGGTCCTTGTTTTCTTGATTTTTTAATTTAAGTTGTTTATGGGTTTTTGAAAGTCAGGATCTTGGATATGATATGACCCTTTTTATGGATTTTGAAAGTCTGCAAACATTGGTTGATTGATTGATTAATTCACATGCTGTTCTTGATGTGGAATTTTTAGTCTTGTTTCTTGCTTTTTTGGAGTCCACTTAGCTTACCTCTTTCGTTTGAATTCAACTATCTTGTTATTATCTTTGACTAGTTAGTTTTTTTATCAAGATCCTAATTGTTCGATCGAGATTGTTGTATGAATTTTGATTATATTTGCTTCGGTGTGAGTTTTGGATTCTTAAGGAATTAAGATGAAAATCCTTTTCTTTTATTAGATTTATGCTTCCTCAAATTATGTACCTTGATCGTTTTCTTGCGTGACAGTTAGCAAAATAAGCCTAGTTGCCTACTATTTTTTGGTTTAAATTTTGTATTTGGTGTATTTTCAGACCCGCTATCTCTTGTTAGAGATCATCGTATGAAGGCAGTTTTAACTGGTCAAGGCATAACCGTTCGATCCTTCAATGCTGACTTACTCTATGAACCATGGGAAGTGCAAGATGAGCAAGGTCGTCCGTTCAAAACTTTCACATCTTTCTGGGACCGGTGCCTTAGCATGCCATATGACCCTGAGTCGCCCTTACTCCCTCCTAAGAGGATTATATCTGGTAAATTTTTCAATTATTTACGTACTTCTCAATTTTGAAAATTTAGAATCTCATCAGTGTACTTGATCGATCTCACACATTATAAACATGAATTTTATTGGCACAACTCCATTATGATGGAATTAGAGACCAGAAGAAAGTACTTGCACTTTGACATTACCAATGAAGAGGTAACAGTTGCTACAATAATAATTGAGTAACAACAACAAAGCCTTAGTCCCAAAATGATTTGGGGTCGGCTAACATGAATCGTCGTGTGGACTCATCAAAGAAGAGGGAATAAAAACAATGGAAAAAGTGGAAGGAAGTTAAATAAGAAGTGACAAAATAAAAATTCGAACAACTAGGCTGGATAGAGGTGTTATTCTGGTGGATCAATGCTCTAGAAGTCGAACCTGGGAATGGAATTAGATCTAGCTAATTAAGGATAAAACTTGTGCTGTAGTTTCTTTGGGTTTCTGGTGGCTGGCTTTGGGAGTTCACGAATTTGACGACTCACTTTGGCCTGTTACTCTAGGGAGGTTCCGTATACTCCCTCTGTCCCGAAATGATCTTCTCATTTGCCATTTTTCATTGTCCCCAAAAGTTCTTCACATTTCTACAATTTAGGCTTAAATATGCATAAACACAACATAGCTAGTGAAGCAAGTGTTCATATCCTTAAAAAGTTTGAATAGTCAAATGTGAAGATCATTTTGGGACGGAGGGAGTATTAAGGATAAACTTATGCTTGTCGATCACATTTTTAACCCACAATGCGATATGGACTTGTCCTAATGGATTGTAAATTGGTATATTGTGGTCAGATTTGTCTGAGGTAATGGTGAGTAAGTTTCTCTATCAATTGAGATTGTGGATGTGCATGAGGCTGCGAATCTTTATCTGTGCTACCTGATTAATTTTAGGGGATTCTTTGGGCTTCAATAGCAGTGGATATCTGTCGTTTTGATTTGTGAACCACCTTGAATTGATTGTCTTTGGTGTGATCCTACTTATTTACTAGTGTTGCTCAAAATTTCTTATCAACTTTGCATTGGTGATTATCTTAAGAGGTTCATTTTTTCTTTGTGAATTGTGATATGACCCGTTTTGATATTCTTGAGTTGTGGATGTTTCGGGCCTTCTCGTGGTTTCATTGATATCATTGCTTCTACATCCTCATGCTCATTTCCTGGCATTTTTTTTTTATTAATTATTTTAGCATTACAAAGGTGATCCAAGAAACTGTAGTTTGTTATGAGAATATTGCACTGTCTTCTGCCGTTACTCCCTTTTTTTTTGGTTTTATTTTTGGATATTCATCTATGCGTACACTCAATCAAAGCTCCTTTCTTTTATCAGGTGACACTTCTAGGTGCCCATCAGACAAGTTGGTATTCGAAGACGATTCAGAGAAAGGAAGCAATGCACTTCTTGCTCGGGCATGGTCACCTGGTTGGAGCAATGCTGACAAAGCATTAGCAACCTTCATTAATGGGCCATTGCTAGAATACTCTATGAACCGCAGAAAAGCCGATAGTGCTACCACCTCATTCCTCTCTCCCCATTTACATTTCGGGGAACTTAGTGTGCGAAAAGTCTTCCATCTCGTTCGAATCAAACAAGTACTATGGGCAAACGAAGGCAATAAACCTGGTGAAGAAAGTTGCAACTTATTCCTCAAGTCAATTGGTCTTAGAGAGTATTCAAGATATATGAGCTTTAACCATCCTTACAGCCATGAAAGGCCTCTTCTTGGTCATTTAAAGTTTTTCCCATGGGTAGTGAATGAGAACTACTTTAAGGCATGGAGACAAGGTAGAACTGGTTACCCGTTGGTTGATGCTGGCATGAGAGAGTTGTGGGCCACGGGTTGGTTACATGATAGGATAAGAGTTGTGGTGTCGAGTTTCTTTGTGAAGGTGCTACAACTTCCGTGGAGATGGGGCATGAAGTATTTCTGGGATACCCTTTTAGATGCAGATCTCGAAAGTGATGCTCTTGGTTGGCAGTATATATCTGGCACTCTCCCTGATAGTCGTGAGTTTGACCGCATAGACAATCCCCAGGTAGGTACAGTTATTACTCCCTCCGTCCCAAAATGTTGTTCCCACTGTTTTTGATAGTATTATTGATGGTGTATCAGTAACAAGTTTTAGATTTCCATTAGGATGTTTAAATTAACTTAAAATTATTGCTCAAAGTTCATTCGTAGAAATGACAAAAAAAATGGGAACAACATTTTGGGACGGAGGGAGTATTTCTTGTAAAGATTACATCTTTACCCTTTTTACGCTTAACAACCACAATCCCTTTACTATTACCTACCCCACATTCTCTCTCCCACGTTGCCTTTCATATTCACAACACCCACTCCACTATAACTATTATATATACTTTTTCTTAATTCCCGTGCATTTAGTTTCGGTGACCATTTTTATGGGACGGAGGGGGGGGGGGGGGAGTACATCTTTAGCCTTTTTAGGCCTTGCAATTTATTCAAGTTTTTTTTTTTTTTTTTTTTTTTTTTAATACAGTTTGAGGGCTACAAATTTGATCCACAAGGGGAGTACGTACGAAGGTGGCTACCTGAACTTGCGAGGCTTCCGACTGAATGGATACACCATCCCTGGAACGCACCCGAATATGTACTTCAGGCTGCTGGAATTGAGCTTGGTTCCAATTACCCTCTACCTATTGTCAAAATCGATGCAGCTAAAGTCCGTTTACAGCAAGCACTTTCAGAGATGTGGCAGCTTGAAGCATCTTCTCGAGCTGTAACCGAGAATGGAATTGAAGAAGGGCTTGGAGACTCCTCAGATTCCCCCATTGCTTTCCCTCAAGACATGTTAATGGAGGTGGTGGACCCTGAAACAAGAACTATGCCTATGCCTATGCCTACCACCACTACTATTCACCATTATGAGGACCAAATGGTCCCCAGTATGACTGCTTCTTTAATTAGAGGTGAAGAAGAAGAAAGTTCTTCAGATGTAGCAGAAATGCCTACTAATGCTGTTGCAGCGGTTCAAGAACCAAGACGAGAAGCAGGTAACGAAGGTGTGACTCGAGCAAATCGAAGCAATAATGGGAGGGTGCAGTTTAATGTTACAATGGGGGTCATAGATACAGAAGATTCTACAGCTGAGTCTACTAGTAGTGGTAGAAGAGGAAGGGATGGGGGTGTGGTTCCAGTTTGGTCACCTTCGACTTCTAATTATTCAGAGCAGTATAGTGGTGAAGAAAATTCGTATCTGCAGAGGCACCCACAGTCTCACCAATTAATGAACCGGAGGCGGCTTTCTCAAACTGGGTAAGCAAAATCTTGAAAAATAATGTTCTTTTATTATTCTGACATCCCTTTGATTGTTGTTCCTATAGATCACAGAAGTACGAGGATATTTGGCATTTGATTAACTTGTTTCTTTTAAATTTGAACAACATATATTAAAGAATGGTTTTTTAAAGTGATACCCCTCCGTCCCTAAATGAATCTTGATTTTCAAGAAATTTTTGTCCTAAAATGGATGTCTTTATAAAAAAAAACTTTGTTCCTAAATGCTTCCACTTTTTCTTCACTGATCTCTTTATACTTGCAAAACCCAATGTTTGGAAAGTGGATAACAAGAATCTTTATGAATCTTTACCATTTAATTGTATAAAAAATAGAAATTTTTAAAATGTCCCTTAAATGAAATTTGGACATTCGTTTAGGGTCGGAGGGAGTAACTAAATACTCCCTCCGTCCCACCTCACTTGAGACTTATTTCCATTTTGGTTCGTCCCACTTCACTTGAGACTCCCCAAAATGGTAATCTTTTTATAATATTACTAGTTTAAACCCTTGCGATGCACGGTATTTTTAAAATTTATTGTTAAAGATATATTTAAAAAATGAAAACTTTTTTTTAAGTTAAATTTTATTATAATTGTTGGAGAGGAGGAGGTGGAAGAAACTGGGATTGGTAGAAGAAATAAAAGTGGAGAATTAGATTAAAAATGTAATTAATGTGGGTATTAATGTTAATATGCTGATGTCAGCATTTGGTTTTGGAGGGAAAATATTTCATGTAGAGCTGACATGTGTCCTTGCTGACATCAACGGCTTCTATTTTAGTATATAGTAATAGATATTCAATCTACCCCTCCCACTCATTCGCTCTCTTCATTTTCCAACACACAATTCATTCAACCAACCTACTATTAACCCCACTCATTCTCTTTCTTCATTTTCTACCACACATTTTCTTTATTTTATTCTTTTTCCTTAGTTATTGTGCCCTCCTCTTAGGTCTCAAATGAGGTGGGAACGGAGGGTATGTTGTTGTCATTCATAGTTCCTGAACTGAATTCTGACCCGAGGGACAGAAACAAGAAGGTAAAAAAATACTTTGAAGCTAAATTGCCAAACATTTTAGTATCACCTTACTTGATTCCCAAGTTTGCATCTTGATGGTCAAGGAAAATTTCTATTTGGAGTAGGACTCTGCAAATCACTCATGCTGCATTTCAGCATATGCAAAGGGACAACAACACATTCACATGAGGCAGTTATTTTTCACCAAGTACCTGCTGACGTATTAGAGACATGATGCTGTGAACAGAAATGGGGTTTGCACTGTCTTGGTTTTTGTCTCCTTTAGTTGTAGATACACAGCGGATCTCTTTCTATACCTTAAACTAGAATCATGAGCTTGGTCGGGATTTGTTCTCGGCTAAAAGTCTCTGGTGTGAGAGTAGGTACCCGGTAACAAATGGTTTTTCTATGTAGAGAGAAAGAGTATGAGTGTATTGAAAGCTTAATGAGGAGAGTTATGGGGGGTATATATAGTCCATAAAGTGTCATGGCATCAGCAAAATAGTGGGACAGGTGTCGCCATTTGGTTGGTTGGTCTACCATGCGTAGTTAGTTGGGTAGTGGAGAGTGAAAAGATATGATTTGTTCGTGTCAGGAAGGCGGCTCCTTGTGTCAAAATAGTTGACCTCATCCATTACCGTTACTAATGTGGAGTATGATTGTTAATTTGATGACTTGGGGGAAGTCGCCAGTTGAGCGACTTCCTTGATGTCGCCACTTGGGCGGTATCAAGATCTCCCACGCTGGATGATCAGTTCCGGCATGGCCCACCTAGTTGGTGACTTCCTGCCTAGAAACTTGTGGATCCATTTGGATGGCCATCTCATAAGTCACCCGTTACTTGTTGGGACGTCATGTCCCTTTCCTGGGGCCCATATATTGAGATGGGCCCTTTCTCTGGGCTCAGGCCCAATTTAGAATACTTGGGGCGTAGAAGGGAGATTGTGCCCAAAGTTGGGCTTCGGCACATGTAGACATTATGAAATGTGCAAAGTTGAGTTTTATTCACAATACTATGACTTATATAATACATGTGGTAGAGTCCTATTTTAGTACGAGGTTTGGAGTCATGCATTTTGTGATGAGTGAGGAGATCATGGATGTATTTTGTTTGGGAGAGACGTAGGCCATCACTATTGGGAGTGACTTCAACACCCAGGAAATAGGATAAGAGACCAAGATCCTTGAGAGAGAAGCGGGTTGAGAGACTGGTGATGAAGGAGGTGAGAATAGAGGTGGAGGGTCCGGTGACAATTATGTCATCGACATAGACAAGAAGATAGAGTGGGGTGGAAGATTTGAGAATGAACGGTGATGGATCGGCTAAGGAGGAGTGGAAGCCGTAAGAAAGAAGGTAGGTTTTGAGCTCGTTAAACCAGGCACGGGGAGCTTGTTTGAGGCCATAGATTGCTTTGGAGAGACGACAAACAAAGGAGGGGTTGGTAGAATCAACGAAGCCTGGGGGTTGAGTCGTAAAGACAGTTTCAGACAGAGTACCTTGTAGGAAGGCATTATTAACGTCAAGTTGTCGAAGGGGCCACTTGTGAGTGGTGGCAAGAGAGTGGAGAAGCCGAACAGTGGCGGGTTAGACTACTTGGCTGAAGGTTTCGGAGTAGTCAACTCCGGGTTGTTGATGAAAGCCTTTGGCAATAAGGCGTGCTTTGTACTTGTGGATGGAATTGTTCGGGTTGTATTTTATGCGAAAGACCCATTTACAGCCAACGACATTATGAGCAGCGGAAGGGGGAACAAGAGACCAAGTTTGATTACGGATGAGGGCCTGATATTCCTCAAGCATGGCATCCCTCCAGTGAGGAAGAGAGAGGGCTTGTTTGGTAGTAGTAGGTAGGCTGGTGGGAGAGTTTAGTAGGGATAGATTGGCATATTTGGGATTAGGTTTGACAATGCCATGGGAGAGACGGGTGGCTATGATCCTGGTAGGGGGAGGAGAGTGGTGTGGCTCGGTTAAGGGGTTGGAAGGAGGGGGGAGGGTGTTTGATCAAGTAATGTTGGAGAGGCGGGTGGATCATGATGTGGGGTCCGGTCGGGTGTAAGGTAGGGTTCGACCGGGGCAGAAGGGGTGGTCTGGTCGGGTGTGGGGAATGGTGCGGTCGGGCTAGAGGGACTGGTCCGGCGGGGTGGGATTGGTAGTCCGGGCGGATCAATTTGGTTCGGAGGGGTAGTAGGGGTGGTAGGCGGGAGGGAGTGGATGGGCTGGTGGTGTTGGTAGGAGTGGGAAGGGAGACAGTAATCCAGTCAGGGGCAGAGAGAGAGATGGGGTGGGGGGAGTAGTGGTGAGGGTGGTGTATGGAAAGTGGATTCAATGAACTTGACATGGCGAGAGGTGTAGACGCGGTGAGTTTGAAGGTCAAGGCAGTAGTAGGCACTTTGGGAGGGTGAGTATCCGACAAAGACACATGGAATGGACTTGGGTGCTAGTTTATGAGGGGTGTAGGGACGGAGCCAGGGGTAGCATAAGCAGCCGAAGTTGCGGAGTTTGGAGTAGTTGGGGGGTGATTGAATAGTTTCAAGAAGGGTGAATCATTGTTGAGAGTAGGGGTTGGGAGGCGATTGATGAGATAAACCGCGGTGGTGAGGGCATAAGGCCAGAGTGTGAGAGGGAGATTAGCATGAGAAAGGATAGAGAGACCAGTTTTGACAATGTGGCGATGCCGACGTTCAGCATACCCATTGTGTTCAGGGGTATGTTGAGGGGTGGTGAGGTGAGTGACACCATCATTGAGAAGAGAGGGTGTGAGTTTGAGATATTCACCGCCATTATCAGAGTAAAGTTGAATAATGTACATGATTCGTATATTTTGGTGTGGGGAAGTATTAAACATGATAAAGATTGTTGGACCCCTTTCTATAATAAGTCTATAAATACAGTAATTCACACTTAATTTCTTCAAGGATTAGACCAACTTTATATATCAAAATTATAGGCCAAGTCTCAACTAGTTCATCCAACTACATTGCTGGAATATGTACATGATTCGTATATTTTGGTTATTCTGCAAAATGCATACCCATTTTAAAGTCACTTGTTAACAGGTGAATGATCTCGCGAGAAGGAAACAAAGATGTTTGCCTAATACTAAATCAGTCGTTGGGATGATGAATCCTCCCACCCCTTCCCCTCATTTCACACTTCAGAACTGATCAACAGCTGACCTCCTCTCTCTGCGCATAAAGGTCGTAAAATTGGAGCATGAAGTTCGCCTGTATCCTCTTTTAGCTCCCTATTGTACCGTATTTGTGGCTATCATGTGTATAGTAAACTAGTGTAACCCCCGCGGGGTATTATTTCCTGAAAAACTATGACTTTTTATCTAAATATATTTTATTTTATTTTTAAAAGAAACTTCTTAAATAAATATATTTCATGAAATGATTTTGTATCTACATAAATAATACCCATGTGTTACAGTAAATATCGCATTTTTAATAACCTACATGACTATTATTAATAGAAAAAATTAAAAAATAGAACACACTCATTCAAGCAATACATTTCTTCTTAAAAAAAAACTTACAACATGATTACTCTAATACATTATCACATAAGTACACAATTTAAACATAAAATTAATAAATCTCTTTAGAAACTGCAATTCTTCTGAATTTTTCCCGAATTTCAACAATACGTACTATTTCAATAAAATGAACATATGTATCCCACTCATTCCAAAATTTTGTTCTTGACCTTTAGATATTAGCCCAACTCACATAGTTCAACCCAGCTATCCAACTAAACCTGCAGTTAGAAAACCCTTCTCTCTTTTCTTCATTATTTAATTTCCTCCGCCCCACCTCCGCTTCCCCTTCCATCCGCCTCTCTCCCACCACGACCACCCACCAAAACGTTGCTGCATGCCCTTGTCCTCTTCGTATTCATCTGTATAAAATCATATTATTAATTGTTGAAATGATATAACTGATGCCAAACTTTTTTTATAAAAAAAAAAAAAAAAAAAAACTATTTTATTTACTCAATAAAATTATGAAAAATTGCACACAAATTTAAATTGAAAATAATCGTTCATCAAAGTAAATACTAAGAAAGCAATGCATGATTCATCTTCTTTCCATAAATGAGGATGAACCCATTTATATCTTACATCCCCTCCCCACCCCACCCCACTTGTCAATACATCCACCCACTAAAAATAAACTTATGCATATCCTTCAAAATAATAACAATAATAAAAAATTAGGGTCATTCAATCAATTTTATCCCTAATTATCTAGCACCACGAGGGCCACGACCCCCATCTTCTCCATTGCTTCCACCAATGATTTTTTGCTTAAAATCCAAACTACCTGTTCCGCCCCCCTCCCCAAAGTAAATTAAAAAAATCACTAAACACAACTAACCAAAGTAAAAAAATAAAAATGAAAAATATGAAAACAAATAAACAAACAATACCAAGTTCCCTTTTATAATTATCATCCAATTTTTTCTCGTTTTCATTCTCTCTCTTTTTCTCTAATACATCAATGCACCACCATTTATATATACAAACCACCCTACATCTCTTTTATGTACTCCATCCCACCCCTCAAAACAAACGACTAATTAACTATACAATTATTAGATTTTTTAATTTTCAATAAACAACCCCCCCCCCTCCCCCCCCCCCCCCCAAAAAAAAAAAAAAAAGACTTCTGAAAAGTAATAGTATACTATTTAGTTTTTTTAAGCAAATATGTTAACACAAAATAAGTTTCTCATTTTTTTAACAAACACAAATAACTTTTTTTCTATTAAAATAAACCTTCCTTTTCAAAAAAAGAAATTGCTCCTAATATTCAAGTATAGAAATCCACCCCCAACTCTCCAAGATAAGCTCACATGTTTTCAAAACTTATTGTCTATTCAAATCCAATTAAAACATAATATCTCTCGTGATTTAGGTGTTATTTGCCCTAATTTATGTTTTCAAAAATTTTAATTGAACATCAACCACTTAAGCCTAGATATAAGCCTAAAATGTTTAAATTAACCACAAGAGTTGGTTTTGGGGGAAACTAGTTCCTCCATAAGTTATAAAAATTCTTAAACCTTAAAAGACCTAACCCTAAACCCTAAACCCTAAACTTTAACTCATATAAAAACAAGATTTTTTATAACTTATGGGGAGGAACTAGTTTTCCCCAAAATTTTCTCTAACGACAATTATCCCTAAAAATAAGTCTACGTCCCCTTCTCCCTTCTAGTTTCTCCATGCGTTTCATTTTCCAAAAAGAAAAATCCCTCTACTAATTGTGTTCTCACTTCTTCTATGAAAAAATCACTTCCATAATTAGATGCATAGAAAATATAAAAATTAGAGGGGAAAACTATACCAGCAAGCTCTTAAGGTTCATATTTATGACATCAATTTTAGAAACGACTGAAAACGAAATGGCTTCCCACCTTCCTTATGCCTCAAAAAGTACCTCACAAGCTCCTCATCCGTTGGCTGAAACAGAAACCAAGGTGCCAATGAGGTAGCCGGTGGCGCCGCCGATGAATTACCGACCGGCGAAGGGTCGCAGACATCAATTCATTAAGGCAAAAACTATATACACAGCCCGGTAAATACACAGCCCATTTAATTCCATCGCTGCCCTTGCACGTCTCGTGTATACTTACACGAGATGAGAGCTTACATCTCGTGTACATATACACGAGATACATCTCGTGTAAGTACACACGAGATGAGAACCGCAACAGCAAAAGCAACAATAAACATAACTTGGAATGAAATTTGATTCTCAAATAGGACATCTCCACAAAACATCAATAGACCATTACACATATACTATCGCCTAATTGTATACGAAATGAAAGTATTAACAAGGATAAGCATATAATTCAAACATTCATACAAACTGGATAAATCAAAAAACCATTACACATATACTATCCTATATGTAACTTCTTTGTCTTCTTGCATCGGTATCCTCCTCATAGAGTTGACTGAACTCTGCTATCCTATCTTGTATGGGAGGAGTAGTTGGCTTGCGGTTGGATCACAGCGGTTCCGATAAAGGTTTGGTGGTGGTGGTATTGGGTAATCATTGCCTAACATGCGCAGCTGCAAAAGTAATAACAGTTAAATACAAGACAATGAAATATAATGAATATAAGTAAGACAACTAATATAACTAATATAGATGAGACATTAAGTTTCATACCGCTATAAAATGGTTTCCATTGACTTGTCCACCACAACTGTGTTCACGGTGGTTGTACTGGTGCAGTCACTGGAAGGCATAACATACCACACTAGTCGAGTAAGAAATGAACGCCACATTATACCTCGTGGCAATGATGTGCCCAAGATCTGGGAGCTCAATCCAATAATCACTGGGCGCCGTCCGGCTATAGCAAGTAGCAAGCAATCTTACGTAAGAGTTCTCTTACCGATATCCAAGGTAGAACTCTTTCGTAAAGGTCTTGGCGAGCAAGCACCTCATTGTAACATTCTGTGCGCACTTCAGCCACTTCTCCTCATCTCCGTATACCTGTGCTGCTACGGCTCTATAGCCACAATGTCCATCTGATGCCACATCTATGATGCCTCCAATACGCGGGGTAATGAAAGGCGGAAAAGACTCTACATACGGGGAGCTGTATTATAAACTAGTATAATTGGGCTGTCCATTTCCCTCTCCACGACCCTGACCCTGACCCTGATCCCGTCCTCGTCCTCGACCTCGACCTCGCCTCGACCCCGTCCTCTCCCCGACCGGAAGGAGCTACTGGTGGATGAGACGTAGTAGTACTAGCAGGGGTAGATGGTGTGGGTCCTGAAGGTGATTTCCGTTTGCGGGTGGACTCCGAACTCGCTTGGGTTGATGCAATGAATGCACATCTAGACCTGAAATAGGGCAAAGAAAAAAGAGTGAGAAGCATTCATACTGTTGTTTGAAAGTGTTAAAAAAAATTGATGCTGCTGCTGATGTGTCTCGTGTAAGTCCATACGAGACATATCTCGTGTTGTTTACACGTGACAAGTCTCGTGTAATACAACACGAGATATGTCTCATGTTTACTTACACGAGACACATCAGCCAGCAGTTAAACAGTAGCAGCAACACAACAGCACAACAGCAACAATACAACAGCAAAAAATTTGAGACATAATTGAATGAAGATATATACCCTTTGCCAGTTGAGTTTGGTGGAGCGGGGACTCAAAAAATTTGTTAGTATGCTCCCAATCTGACAGTTCTCTGGAACTTCCGGCCCGGGTTCATTCGGCTTTGAAATATGATCCGGCTCCATCGTTTTGAATAACTGTCTCCTTACCGGTTCAGGCTCCTTAGATGAAGGGTTGTCTACTTCAATGTCCACTTCTTCCAAAACTCATGAATCGTGGACAGCTCAATCCGTCCCTTACACTCCTCTATCTGTGCAATCTCATGACTACATGGAAGTCCATGTGTCCGCCTGTAGTACCACCCGCAGGCAGCCTCAGTGATACATAACCCCCATTATGACGCTGCTTGATTTTCTGAATTCGATCATGCTCTTGTCTGATAATGCGAAAGGCTACAACGTTGACACTCTAGTGAATATGTTGCGATATAGATTGCGGGTCCTCAAATCAATTGGATATCTGGTCCTTGATCTATTCATACCCTGTTTGATAGTTTTTAGCTGGATATCTATGATTTTATGAGCCTTTTTAAACAGTGTGTCAAAAGTAGAAGAAGCACTCCCCAATGCCTTCTTCAACCTGTTATGCTCACCCTCAGTCCTGTTTGTGTGGTATGGGTCCCGAAGTGTGTTAACAAATCCGTGTGCTGGACAGAATATTCTGAGAGTACAAATTAAGCCATGTCTCACGGAGGTAATCCAATAGTGCAGGATAAGATCTGAAACGGTCACGAAGCTCTGCCCAACGTAAGTCCCATTCGTCGGGGTTAGGGGCTGAGATTGCATAATTGAACGTCCTCATGAATGATTCTGCGAAGTCCTCGCTACCTGTATGCTCCAACCCTTTCCTTCTAACATTCATTTCGAATATGCCTCCGACACAAGAAGTGTGCGGTGTGGGGAAAAACTGTACGGAGAGCGCTGATGAAACCCAACTCACGATCAGTGAAAAAAACTGTAGGCAACCGGGGAGGTGTAAACAGACTGTGCAAATTGTTCAATGCCCATTCGTAATCACCCGTACTCTGATGCCTGAGGAACGCAGACGCTATTGTGAAATTATGCCCGTGGAAGTAAAACCTACAAACTGCAAGTAGTACAGTCCGTAGCAGTTGGTGTTGTGATTGCAGTCACCCTGTACACATATGTCACCCTGTACAACATATGGAAAACAGTTCAGAATCTTCATTGCTAATGGGTGAGAGAAGAATATGTCTTCGATCATGCCAGTCTCAGCGTCTTCCCTCGTGTAGCTAGTATATTCATTATCACTGAGTAACTTAAGGAATTGTTGTAGCGGGTTCCTCCCTTGTCGTTCCCCTTCTCTATATTTGACACGGCATTCCGGACGTGCATCGGAGTGCTCACGTTCTTCTCATCCTGCATCTTTAGCATTGCCACAATGTCATTTGGACGCACTGAACATTCACTTGCGGTACACACAGCGTCATATTCCCCAGGTGTCAATTTCCCGAGAGGAAACCTTCCGGGTACAAAGGAAAGGCATGATTATGTATGCCATTCCTCACAACATAACCCCATGACCCATCAACACCCCTCTCTGTGGCGTATAGTTTAAAACTGCAATCTCTTTTCTTTGTACTAGTCTTCCTAATGTTATTTGATCTTCCGGCCCTGTGTTGTCCACCAAAATGACATGTGATGTAAGCATATGCTAGTTTATTTCCACGTCTATTCCTCGAGCTGTGTATAACTAGGTGTATATTTCGACCCCTCGCTATTTCCCGTACATGTGCAAGAAGCGCATCCCGAGTTTGAAATATTTCTGATGTCGTGAATTCATCACTGGTATCCGGGAATGGACCCTGCAAAATACGAGATGAAAAGTCAGTTTCAAAGCCCCAGCATACATATATCTCGTGTAGACTTACACGAGATACTCCCTGTACAGATTGAAAAAAAATATTGAAAACTGGAATTTGATCTGATATTTCATTGTTATTGTCATGTGTATTTGAAGATTGTATAAATAAATATCATGTGATTTAATTCAAGATTGGATTTTTAAAACAAGATGGGATTTTTAAAACAAGATGGGATTTTTATTTTGATTTTGATCACAATACACAAAAAAACATCAAAAACTTACTTCATCGAAGCTAGGATCATTGAAACTTGGAGAATGTTGATGTGGAGGAATATTTTGTAAGATTTCTTCTTCTTCATCAACGAGAAAATCTATCATATCAAGGTCAATACAATCATAAGAATTTTGTGGAGAATTGTGTGAGGAATCCATGTTATTATGTGAGTAATCCATGTTATGAACTTAAAGATTGAATTTTTGAATGATAAAGGGCTATTGTGTGGTTTCTGTTCAGAATGGGTGTGTTTTAGTAGGGTTTAATCGTCAAATTCATGCAATGGTCGCGGAAAAAGGTTTATGGAATTTAAACATCTCGTGTATACCTACACGAGATTAACTTGACCATCTCGTGTATAACTACACGAGATGTCATAAACTCCAAATGACAAGTTGTTTATTTTTTTTTTATTTTTTTCTAGGCTCTAGATGACATTTAAAGTGTTTTTCATTAGTATCACTTTCCTCAAAATCCAAACGGAAATCGAGTTAGAAATTTGTGACATTATTAGGGTTTTTGGGTTTTAAGGAAAATGTCCCGATTTTGTGAAAATGGTATACGACCACCTAGTTTATTTTTTTTTATTTTTTTTCTAGGCTCTAAATGACATTTAAAGTGTTTTTATTAGTATCACTTTCCTCAAAATCCAAACGGAAATCGAGTTAGAAATTTGTGACATTAATAGGGTTTTTAGGGTTTTAAGGAAAATGTCCCGATGTTGTGAAAATGGTATACGACCACCTAGTTTATTTTTTTTTTTTTTTTCTAGGCTCTAAATGACATTTAAAGTGTTTTTCATTAGTATCACTTTCCTCAAAATCAAAACGGAAATCGAGTTAGAAATTTGTGACATTATTAGGGTTTTTAGGGTTTTAAGGAAAATGTCCCGATTTTGTGAAAATGGTATACGACCACCTAGTTTATTTTTTTTATATTTTTTTTCTAGGCTCTAAATGACATTTAAAGTGTTTTTCATTAGTATTACTTTCCTCAAAATCCAAACGGAAATCGAGTTAGAAATTTGTGACATTATTAGGGTTTTTAGGGTTTAAGGAAAATGTCCCGATTTTTGTGAAAATGGTATACGACCACCTAGTTTATTTTTTTTTTATTTTTTTTCTAGGCTCTAAATGACATTTAAAGTGTTTTTCATTAGTATCACTTTCCTCAAAATCAAACGGAAATCGAGTTAGAAATTTGTGACATTATTAGGTTTTTAGGGTTTTAAGGAAAATGTCCCGATGTTGTGAAAATGGTATACGACCACCTAGTTTATTTTTTTTTATTTTTTTTCTAGGCTCTAAATGACATTTAAAGTGTTTTTCATTAGTATCACTTTCCTCAAAATCCAAACGGAAATCGAGTTAGAAATTTGTGACATTATTAGGGTTTTAGGGTTTTAAGGAAATGTCCCGATTTTGTGAAAATGGTATACGACCACCTAGTTTTTTTTTTTATTTTTTTTTTAGGCTCTAAATGACATTTAAAGTGTTTTTCATTAGTATTACTTTCCTCAAAATCCAAACGGAAATCGAGTTAGAAATTTGTGACATTATTAGGGTTTTTAGGGTTTTAAGGAAATGTCCCGATTTTTGTGAAAATGGTATACGACCACCTAGTTTATTTTTTTTTTATTTTTTTTCTAGGCTCTAAATGACATTTAAAGTGTTTTTCATTAGTATCACTTTCCTCAAAATCCAAACGGAAATCGAGTTAGAAATTTGTGACATTATTAGGGTTTTTAGGGTTTTAAGGAAAATGTCCCGATGTTGTGAAAATGGTATACGACCACCTAGTTTATTTTTTTTTATTTTTTTCTAGGCTCTAAATGACATTTAAAGTGTTTTTCATTAGTATCACTTTCCTCAAAATCCAAACGGAAATCGAGTTAGAAATTTGTGACATTATTAGGGTTTTTAGGGTTTTAAGGAAAATGTCCCGATTTTGTGAAAATGGTACACGACCACCTAGTTTATTTTTTTTTATTTTTTTCTAGGCTCTAAATGACATTTAAAGTGTTTTCATTAGTATCACTTTCCTCAAAATCCAAACGGAAATCGAGTTAGAAATTTGTGACATTATTAGGGTTTTTAGGGTTTTAAGGAAAATGTCCCGATTTTGTGAAAATGGTATACGACCACCTAGTTTATTTTTTTTTATTTTTTTTCTAGGCTCTAAATGACATTAAAGTGTTTTTCATTAGTATCACTTTCCTCAAAATCCAAACGGAAATCGAGTTAGAAATTTGTGACATTATTAGGGTTTTTAGGGTTTTAAGGAAATGTCCCGATTTTGTGAAAATGGTATACGACCACCTAGTTTATTTTTTTTTATTTTTTTCTAGGCTCTAAATGACATTTAAAGTGTTTTTCATTAGTATCACTTTCCTCAAAATCCAAACGGAAATCGAGTTAGAAATTTGTGACATTATTAGGGTTTTTAGGTTTTTTAAGGAAAATGTCCCGATGTTGTGAAAATGGTATACGACCACCTAGTTTATTTTTTTTTATTTTTTTTCTAGCTCTAAATGACATTTAAAGTGTTTTTTCATTAGTATCACTTTCCTCAAAATCCAAACGGAAATCGAGTTAGAAATTTGTGACATTATTAGGGTTTTAGGGTTTTAAGGAAAATGTCCCGATTTTGTGAAAATGGTATACGACCACCTAGTTTATTTTTTTTATTTTTTTTCTAGGCTCTAAATGACATTTAAAGTGTTTTTCATTAGTATCACTTTCCTCAAAATCCAAACGGAAATCGAGTTAGAAATTTGTGACATTATTAGGGTTTTTAGGGTTTTAAGGAAAATGTCCCGATTTTGTGAAAATGGTATACGACCAGCTAGTTTATTTTTTTTTATTTTTTTCTAGGCTCTAAATGACATTTAAAGTGTTTTTCATTAGTATCACTTTCCTCAAAATCCAAACGGAAATCGAGTTAGAAATTTGTGACATTATTAGGGTTTTTAGGGTTTTAGGAAAATGTCCCGATTTTGTGAAAATGGTATACGACCACCTAGTTTATTTTTTTTATTTTTTTCTAGGCTCTAAATGACATTTAAAGTGTTTTTCATTAGTATCACTTCCTCAAAATCCAAACGGAAATCGAGTTAGAAATTTGTGACATTATTAGGGTTTTTAGGGTTTACACGAGATGACATCTCGTGTAACACCACTCGAGATGAATCTCGAGGGGGGTTATACGAGACTTGTTTCGTGTAAACACACACGAGATGCATCTCGTGTAAACCCACACGAGAACATCTGTTGTGTTTAACGAGATACATCAGTAGTCTTACACCAGCAACAACACAACAGCAACAACAACAGCAAAACATCATGTCCTCGGGGGGGGGGGGGAGGGGGTTTTACGAAACACTAGAATAAAACTATTGAATCGGGGGGGGGAGGGGTTTTTCGAAACACTAGAATAAACTATTGAATCGGGAGGGGGATTTCAAACGATAACTAAAATAAAATACCATCATATAACAAACTAGTAGAGGTGTCAATAAAAACTAGAATAAAATGTGTCCATTACAATACAATCAAAAGCAAAAATAAAATAAAATCCTAAGGCTGCGGTGGAAGTCCTAAAATCTCACCGGCCCGTCTAAGACCAACTAGCCAGTGCTCGGGGGCACTGGGATCCGACAAAAATGGAAGTATGATAGCTCGCAACTCCGCAATCCCTGCGACAGAAGGCTGCGTGTGGAACATCAGGTGGGGGAGGTGAATGTCACCGGGTGGATCGTGTATCGGATTACCTATCGAACATGACTCCTAGCCCTAAACCAAGACATATAATCTGGAGTCACGAAGGGAACAGCCACGGGATGATCTCCAGTAATAGTGGCCCCCAACGGACATCGGCCTAAACTCCGCCATGCCAAAAGCCACCCACTCCTGCCAAACCTGATCTCCGTCACCGTAACGCTTCTGGTACCCCTTCTGACCCTTTGCCAAAACGCATAACTCGGTCGCCATGGGGGGCAGTCTGGGATCCTCTGCTGGTACCCGAACTGCCTAGTCACACGATCAGGCATATACGCCTCTGTGATGTCACAAAAGCGTATAACACCCCTGTAGTATGAAACAGGCAGTATCGCGTCCGACCCGGTCCCATAAGGAGTCCAAATAACCTGTGAGTAGACATTGTTAGGCAAAGTCAACAGAATATCGAAGGAACGACACAAAAACGTATAATAGTTTTAATATGAATAACTCACACTGTCAGCCCCATCCTGTCAAGAATGCGGCGATACTGCACAAGATGATCGAACGTCCTCCCAGCCGAATCATCACGAGACCATCTACGGGCTCTCGGCTGCCCCTGCTGCAATGGGGGTCAGTAACTCGCCGAAAAACCCGGAAAGTACTCGTATATCCAGGCCTGAGATGTATGTAAAAAGTATTAAATACTACTCAAATGCAACATTTAATAACAGGGGGGGAGTAGACAGTAAAAAGATAGTGAATAGAGTAAGATGTACCTCTAGGAGAGCCGCACAACCGCCATCTGCTTGGCATCCGGATCTGGACGCCTTCCCCAACTCGGTACATATATGCCAAAGTGGCTGATCCCCAGGAAAGAGTGGGGAGGCTGGCTAGATCCATGCACAGGGGCAGGTAGGCTGCGGCACTATCCCCGCTCTTGTCCACGAACATCGTGCGAACCCAATAGGTGCAGGATATACGCGGACGCACGATGGGCATCTGTCATGCCGCCTCTACGCTGAGTAAACGACGCCTGACATCCTCAATAAATAACCAGTGCCGCTCAACTGGAGGTATCTAGAGATGCCAGATACGTCAGGCGCTGGATCCGTATAGCGAACAACTCCACCATCAATC